>JAKSZT010054332.1:408382-512636 GCA_026826555.1 Tolypeutes matacus
CTTATTTTATGTATTTGCATCTGTTCTCTCTTTTTCTTTGTTAGTCTGGCTAAGGGTTTGTCAATTTTGTTGATATTCTCGAAGAAACAGCTTTTGGTATTGTTTATTGTTTCCAGTGCTTTCTTATTCTCTATTTCATTTAGTTCTGCGCTAATCTTGGTTATTTCCTGTTTTCTACTTCCTTTAGGTTTAGTTTGTTGTTGTTTTTCCAATTCCTCCAAGTGTGCAGGTAGGTCTTCAATTTTAGCTCTTTCTTCTTTCTTAATATATGAATTTATGGCTATGAACTTCCCTCTCAGCACTACTTTCGCTGCATCCCATAGGTTTTGATATGTTGTGTTGTTGTTTTCATTAGTTTCAAGGTAGTTACTGATTTCTTTTGAAATTTCCTCTTTGACCCACTGTTTGTCTAAGAGTGTGTTGTTTAACTTCCATATCCTTGTGCCTAACCTGTTTCTCTGGCCCTTAGTGATTTCCAACTTCATTTCATTGTGGTCAGAGAAATTACTTTGTATAATCTCAATATTTCTGAATTCATTGAGTGTTGTTCTGTGGCCTAGCATGTGGTCTATTTTGGAGTATGTTCCATGTGCGCTCGAGAAGAATGTAAATCCCACTGTATTTGGGTGTATTTTTCTGTATATGTCTATTAAGTCCAGTTCTTCTAATGTATTGTTGAGTGTCTTAGTTTCTTTATTCATTCTCTGTCTAAATGTTCTAATGATGATAGTGGTGTATTGAAGTCCCCTGCTGTAATTGTAGAGGCATTTATTTCTCCTCTTAGTTTTTCCAGAATTTGCCGCACGTATTTTGAGGCACCCCGGTTAGGTGCGTAAATGTTGTTGATTGTCCTCTCTTCTTGAGAGATTACTCCCTTTACTAATATGTAGTGTCTATCTTTGTCTCTTACAATAGTTTTGCATTTAAAGTCTTTTTTGTCTGATATTAGAATAGCTAGTCCTGCCCTTTTTTGGCTATTATTAGCTTGTAAAATGGTTTTCCAGCCATTCACTTTCAGCCTCCTTGAATCCCTGGGTCGAAGGTGGGTTTCTTGTAGACAGCATATGGATGGATCATATTTTCTTATCCATTCTGCCAATCTGTGTCTTTTGATTGGTGAATTTAATCCATTAACATTCAGTGTTATTACTCTTAACGAATTTTTTCCTTCAGTCATTTTTTCTTTGGGTTAATGTATGTCATATGTTGTTTTGTTTCTCTTTTTGAGTTTTCAGTTGTTTTTAAACTCTCCTCCAACTCTCTCTCCTTTGTTTTTTCCTTTCTTCTTCTAGAGATTCCTTTAGTATTTCTTGAAGTGCTGGTTTCTTCTTGACATACTCTCTTAATTGCTGTTTATCTGTGAATATTTTGAACTCTCCATCATTTTTGAATGCCAATTTTGCTGGATAGAGAATTCGAGGCTGGAATTAGTGTTTTGCCTATTTCATACCACTGTCTTCTTGCCTCCATGGTTTCAGCTGAGAAATCAGCACTTAATCTTATTGTGCTTCCCTTGTATGTGATGGTTCTCTTTTCTCTTGGTCCTTGAGTATTTTCTCTTTGTCTTGAGCATTGGAGAATTTGACAAGTATATATCTTGGAGTTGGCCTGTTGGGATTTATACTATTTGTGGTGCGCTGTGCTTCCTGGATCTGCACATCCATCTCTCTCAATAGAGTTGGGAAGTTTTCAGCCATAACTTCCTTCAACACTCCTTCTGTTCCCTTTCCCTTCTCTTCTCCTTCTGGGATGCCCATAATGCGTATGTTTGTGTGTCTTGCATTATCGGTTAATTCCCTGAGACCATACTGGATTTTTTCTATCTTTTTGTCTCTCTTTTCTACAATCTCTTTGATTTCACCTGTATTGTCTTCCATATCACTAATTCTTTCCTCTGCCTGTTCAATTCTGCTGCCATGTGAGTCCAGCGTCTTTTTCATTTCTTGACTTGTGTCTTTGTTCGCCATCATATCCATTACCTTTTTAGGTGTGTTAGCTATTTCTTCAGTATGTTCTCCCAGTGTCTTCTTTATATCCTTAATCTCTTCCTTCAGTTCTTTAAGTTGGTCCATGATATTTGTTTGGATAGCTTTGATTAGTTGTTCGATATACTGCATTGCTTCCTGGTTTTATTTTGTGCACTGGACTGGTCCATGTTTTCCAGTTTCTCAGAGTCATTTGTATTTTTCTGTTGCCCTCTGGTCATCATCTTATCTTGATGGGTTTGTTCGGTTGATTAGCTTTTCTCTATGCTCTAGAATTTTATTTAGCTGTGGGTTCTGCATGTGAGTTAAGTTTTCTCTTTGGCAGTTTTTCTTCTTATTTTATTTCCTTGGTTCTTTCTATGGTCCCTTGAAGGCAAAAGGTTAGGGCCAGAGGAATCAAAAGATGTAAGGAAGGCAGAAGGATAATATAAATATTGATAGAAGTCAGAAGAGGGGCAAAATGAGACTTAATGAGATGAATATTTAACTTGTGTAGGCAGTGTAGAGTACTAGGAAAAAATATGGATTTCCTACAATGGACTGGGAAAACAAATGGAGGAATATAAATATATAGTGATTTAGAAGGCTAGAATTATTAGGAGGGAGAGAAATAGTAGAGAAAGGTCTGAAAGGAAAAAGTTAATACTAATAAAAAAAAAAAAGAAAAAAGAAGAGGAACAAAACAAAATATTTGAGATAGAAATTGACACCCTTAAGTTGTGGGCCTATGAAAAAATGTTGTCTCTAAGAGCCACAACAGAAAACAGAAGGCAGAAAGATGCAGGAAGGATAAGCGATAGTTTGTAATACAGAGTCAATATATACAGCGAGTGGGAAATTACTGAAAAAGAAGCCCAGCAAATAAGCGACCAGCTGGCAGCACCTATTTAAAAAAAAAATAGAAGGAAAAAGGAAGGGGGGAGGAAAACGGGAATAATAGCAATAGACCAGAAAGTAACAGAGAGAAACCAAAGATCCACACAGGCAAGCAGTCAAACAGAGCTAAGGTGGGTCAATAATTCCCCTAGGGTCCACGTGGATCCTTCCTGCCTACTTGTGTTTATCAATGGATTTCCCGACAGGGTTCTATATGCAGGTCCTGAAGCAGCTTTTAGCTATTAAACTAAATTAAAAAGAATTTATTTTTCATTTGTTGAGGTGACCTCAATTTTTTTTTTTTTTTTGCCAAATGTTTGACCCAAAATAATTCCTCCTCTAGACCAACCCCCTTACGGAACGGACCCTAGCTGGGCCCATGGAAATTAATCAAGCACGTCCCACTTTCCGGACTCCCCAGGTTAGCTGAAGCTCTGATGTTAGTCAATGAGGAGTGCTAAAGACGGCGGATTCCGCCCCTTCTGGGGTCGAGCTCCAGCGTCACCGGGCTGCTCAGTAAATCAGTTTGAGTGCAGATTCGCGTCTGCTCTCAGCCTAATGGTGCTTCAGGTCGGCTTATCTGCTCCCTAAAGCTCTGGGGCAGTGCAGGCAGCCAGATCAATGTCTAAAAATATAAAATACCCTTCCCTGTCTTCCAACCGAACCCTCCCTTTTTTGGGAAGTGTCCCTTCCTCCTGGCTCCGCAGCGGTCCGGGTCTTATCCCTGGGTGGCTAGGGAAATACCCTGCGTTTCACGACCAAAATCCCCCCTCCGATTCACTGGGTGCTGATTAGCTCGTTTGCTCTGTTCACACAAGGTCCAAGGGGTGCCAGGCAGCCAGATCCCCAGAAAATAAACCTTTTTTGCCCCGCCCGTGGCTCCAAATGGCCATTTTATTTTTTTTTTCCCTAACCGCGGGGCTCAGCCGCCTGTGCCAACCTCCCCCGGCAGCCTCAAAACTCACGAATCTCCACCGTTCGGTACACGCCACTGATCCGCTCAGATAGATATCCCAAGCTTCTCACTGCATGCGTGCACAGCACAGACCCCCGGGCAGGACCCCGTCCACAATCTGCCTTGCTCTGGGATCTTGCAGTGTGCGCCCTCCTACTCTAAAGCCATCTTGGCCTCTCCACATATAGGTTTGAATAGAAGAAACAGATGGACCACATGCAGGAAAGAGATATTTCTGTCCAACTCTGTCACTCTCAGGTGCAAGGATTCCAAAGTAGGGCTCACTGATAAGGTGCAAAACTCTAGGGCTATCTGCCCTGATATAGGACCTGGGTGTCTCCAGAGCCCTCAGGAGCCCCTCTGTTTGGGGTGTATCCACATTGGAAGCCTATGAGGTCCTATTGAGATGTGCATAAGTGTTACCTCTGGGATGACCTCCCGACTCACTTTGAAGTTTCTTAGCAATATGAACTCATTTGTCTTTACCTTTTCCCCCATTTATTTGAGGTCTTTTTCCAGTTGTATTGCCCGTTGGCACTTGTTAGTAATCCCTCATTGCCAGGGAGGCTCATCCCTGAAAGTATTGTCCCATGCTGGGAGGAAGGTAATGCATTGATACGCTGAGTTTGACTTAGAGAGAGGTCACATTTGAGCAACAAGGATGCTCCAGGAGGCAACCCTTACGCACCCCATAACAATAGGCTAAGTTTCAATTTCAAGAGCCAAGACTCATAAGGCTTGTCATCAATAACAAGAGCCCTTGAGTGGATCATCCTCCTTTGCCAGATACTGCCCCTGTACTTGGGGGACTGTTGCTACTCCTTTGGAGAATATGGCAGAGCTGTCCAGGATGGGAATTCAGTATTCTCTCATTTATTGAGTGTGTCTCCACCCAATGTGACCATGCCCTATGAGCATTTGAACAATTGTATATACCTTTTATGTATGTTCAGGTGAGGTTCCTCCCATAAACTCCCCATCCCTGACACCCCCCACCAACGATTCTCTCCTGCCCCAGTTGTAACCCTTCTGTGATCCAAAGCTTCTTTAAAGATGAAGCCAATACAATAGCAAATACAATTAATAGGAAAACGAAATAATAATGATGTTTAAATGTAAGAGATAAAATACATGAAAACTTAAAAAAAACTAAAAATAAAATAAAATTAAAGGATTGGGATATTCAAAAAGTGAGAAAAAAATTTTTAAAATTAAAAAAATATATTTTTTTGGACATTTTGCCTTTTACCACTGCACTATCTGGTGTCCAGTCTGTACCATGGCCCCTTCCCCCCTCACTCCCCAGTGTCTCACTATTTTTCATTTACTTTTCAAAGAAGTTTTAGGTCACCACAAAGTCACACACCGAATACAAGACACTCTCATGTACCCAACCTCCTCCCCCTTTCCTCACCCCATATTAAAACCTTTTTGTATGTGTATGGTAGCATTGCTATAACTGATATACAGATAGTGAAACATAGCTACTAAACATTTTCAATGGTTTACAGTGTGGTTTACATTTGGGATCCTACACTTTTATAAGTTTAGATGATATTTACCATGTCCTATGTCCATCACTGTAAGGTAATGAAAAACATTTCCACTGACCACTAAATACCCCCTGTTTGATCTATTCTGTTCCTCCCTCCCCATTCCCCCGGGTCCCATGACGACCCCATGGTTTGACTCATTGGATGACAAGATTCATAGTTACATGCAAAAAGAGGTCATGACACACTGGTTTGTCCTCCACTATTAGGAACCGCCCTTGCTTTTAAGAGATGCCCACCTGTCTATTTCTACTCTCCCCTCAGTATCCTGGGTATTCTAACCCACCCTTCCCAATCTACCTACTTGTCAACCCTGCACCACACAACCCTATATATCACTACCCTCCTATCTTATCCCTTCAATACACAACTACACTCTATCACTTTACTATAGGTTAAGTCCATATGGGTGATGTCTCACAACTTTCTCTTTTCTTTCTCTTTCTTGTACACCTTTCTTTCAGACAATAGTTCTCAGAGACTGCTCAATTTCCTTAATTCGTATCAGTGAGTTCATGTACTGTTCATCCTTCAATGCCTGGCTTGCTTCACTCAACATGGGTTTTAATATGTTGTGTTGTCATTTTCATTAGATTCTAGGTAGTTATTGATTTCTTTTGAGAGTTTCTCCTTGACCCACTGTTTAGGAGTGTGTTGTTTAGCTTCCATACCTTTGTGCCTAATCTGGCTCTCTGGCCCTTAGTGATTTCCAATTTCATTCCATTGTGGTCAGAGAAATTACTTTGTATAATCTCAGTCTTTCTGAATTCATTGAGAGTTGTTCTGTGGCCTAGCATGTGGTCTATCTTGGAATAAGATCCATGTGCACTCAAGAAGAATGTATATCCCACTGTATTTGGGTGTCGCATTCTGTATATAGATCCTCTAATGTATTATTCAGAGTCTTTGTTTCTTTATTGATTCTCTGTCTAGATGTTCTATCTACTGGTGATAATGGTGTACTAAAGTACCCCACTATATGTGTAGAGGCATTTATTTCTCCACCTAGTTTTTCCAGTGTTTGCCTCATGTATTTTGAGGCACCCTGATTAGATGCATAAATATTTATGATTGTTTTCTCTTCTTGGAAGATTACCCCTTTTACTAATATATAGTGTCTATCTTTGTCTCTTACAATAGTTTTGCATTTAAGGTCTATTTTGTCCGATATTAGCATAGTTACTCCTGCCCTTTTTTGGTTATTGTTTGCTTGTAAAATTGTTTTCCAGCCATTCACTTTCTCTTTGACACTTTGTTCTTGTATTTCCTTGCTTTTTTCTATGTTCCCTTGAAGGAAAAAGAGGAATCAAAAGAGGTAAGAAAGGAAAAAGGATATTAGTATTATTGATAAAAGTTAGAAGAGTGGCTGTATCAGATTTAGTAAAATGAGTATTTTACTCATGTAGGCAGTGTAGATTAATAGGGGGGAAAAAGTGGAGTACTTGTAATAGAATGGGAAACCAAATAGAGAGAAATATATAGAATGATTTAAAAGGCCAGAATGATGAGGAGAGATGGAAAGAGTAAAGAAAGGGCTGAAAGGAAATAGTTAATAGTAACAAAAAAATATAAGAAAACAGAGTAGACAAGATAGAAATCAGCACTCATGAAGGTGAGGACTAATGAAAAAAGGTGGAATGTAAGAACCACAACAGAAAGCAGAAGGTGGAAAGATGAAGGAAGGAAATGAGATAGCATTGTTAGACAAAATCAATATATACAGAGAATGGAAAATCAAGGAAGAAGAAGCACAGCAAAGAAGAAACAAGGTAGCAGCACCTAATTTAAAAAAAAAGGGATGGTGGGGAGGAAAGAGGAAAGAAAAGCAAGAAACAAACAAACAAAGAAAAACAAAACAAACACACAAGCATGCAGTCAAACAAAGCTAAGGAAGAACAGCATTCCTTCTTGGGCCCTTGCGGAGCCTCTCAGCCTGCGTTCATCAATCAATTACCCTGCAGCCTTCTTTCTGCAGGTTTTGAGGCAGATTTTAGTGATTAAATTAAGTTAAAAAATTTTTTTTGAAGAAATAAGGGACCCAAAAAGAAGGCCTCTTCTGGGCCACCCTCTCCACTGAGGGGACCCTAAATAGGCACATGGAAACTTATCAAACACTACCTAATGCCTGACCCCCCCTCCCCCCAGGAGAGCTGAGACTCTGACCCTCAGTGTGTAATTATAAAATTGGCTGGCTCCTCCCCCTCCCCAGCCAAGCCTCTGTGTCCCACGGCTGTCAGGTAAATCAGGCTTCCTCAGCAGATTCGCCTCTTCCCTCAGCCCAGCAACACTTCTAGCCGGCTGGTTTGCTCCAAAAAAGCTGCAAGGGGATCCAGACAGTCAAACCAACAGGAAAAAAAACCCTCTCACCCTTTGCCAGGACACCCCCCCTCTCGGAGAGTGCTCCCTCTCATCGGGTTGCAGGGACGGGGGCGCTTAGCTGTCTGTGTCCACGATTTCTAGCTGGGGAAAAAGCTCATGATTCTATATTAGGCAGTCCACCTTGCTGTCCAGCTCCCTCCAGATCGATGTCCCCAAGGGTCTCGCTCTGCAGGCTCCCAGAAGAGACCACCTGGGGAGGACCATGTCCCCAGTCAGCCATCTTCCATGAGAGAAATGGTGAGTGCCCACCTAAACCGATGCCATCTTCTGCCCAAATCCAGTTATCTATTTCTTGATTCATGTCAAGATTACAGGGATATTCAATTATAAACATTTTGTTCACTTTTAAAATATATTTAATTATTTAAAAGGTTGAATAATATTCTAGACAAATCTAAAGCAATAATCCAAGTCACAAAAACAACCCAGGATATGAGGTTCACTTAATCTTTATTATTATTTTCCATTTTTAAATTATAAATAACATTTGAATAACATTCACATACACAAATCTTAGAAAATATCTCTGATTAATTTTCTTGGAGGAGTTTCTGATTTAAAAATATGCACAATTTTATGACTTTGACTACACATTGTTTTTCAACCATTCTAGAAAGCAGGAGACATTTTTACTTTTTAGCACTAGTAGATTAAAACCCCCATTTTCCTGCATCCCAACCAGCACTCTTTGTTTCAGTCATTGTCAATTAAAGCAAAATATGTTATGTCATTGCTTAAATTTGTATCTTTAATAGCAAAAATGATAAGATTTCATGTGCTATTCAGTTATTTCTTCTTTGGGGGATTCTGTTTTTTATATTGAGCATATTTTGAAGGTTTTAATTTTTCTGCTGATTTCTATGTGGTTTCTAATTAAAGATTTTATCCCTCTTCTAAACCATTGTTCTTCCAGGAGTTTCTTAATCATCACTTTCTTTTTGAATTTTCCATTTTTTGTAATTTTGTTGATAACGTTGTTTTTTTTTTTTTATTTTTTTTTTTTATTTTTTTTATTATGGGTAAAAATCAAAATTCTCACAATACATACAAACATTTGCAAAATGATATATAAATATATATGCATATATGTGTATTTGCTTACAAAAATGTTGTTTATATATATATATATATACATATATTTTAAGAGGTGCTTAGATTACCCAAAATATTACACGGAACCCACTGGGATTCCCATGTTGCCCACCATAACGTTTTTAATTATTAAAATTCATTTTATTTAGAGATAGTTTAGGTTTACAGAAAAATCATAAAAATAGTAAAGAATTCCTATATAAACCCTCTACACACACAGTTTCCATATTATTACCACTTTGTGTTAGTATGGCATTTTTTATACAATTGATGAAACAATTTTATTTTTAATTATACTAGTATCTGTAGTCCATAGTTTATATAAGTGTTTACTGTGTTGTCAAGTTGCATTATTTTTAAAAAGTTAATTTAATTGCATTGTTGTCAGATGAAGTGGCTTATGTAATGCATATGTGAAATCTGAAGAAAAACACATTATATCCTAGAATATGATTTTTTCAAAGTTGTGTATGTTTCCTTAAATAGAATGCATACTCTAGAATCTCAGATTCAAATGAGCTGTATTTGGCACTCAGACCTCATTAAGTCCATAAACTACAAATATATGTTATGAATTGCAATAAATTCCTAGTGTGTTGAAATTTCATCAAAATTTGTCAAAATACTAATTATACTATTGTTTTTTTTAATCTTATGTGTATTTTTTCTTACATTAGTATATTTGCTAGCTTTCCTTTGCTTAATACTTGCCTAATAAAACTTTATGCTTTTCCTTCAACCCTTCATAATTTTTCTGGTTTAGATTTATCACTTTAAAAATAAACTGCTATATTTTTAATCAAGTCTGATAGTCATTGTCTTTTAATGGAAAGACTATATATTGATTGTGACTACTTATGTTTGGATTTGTTTCTATTGTCTTGTTTTAACTTTCTATTTGTCCTACTTAAAAGCTTTGGGTTATTTCTAATTTTCCCTCTTTTATTATCTTTAATATAGATTATAACCTAATTTTTTCTCATTTCAACATTTCTACACAATGTTGGACATTTATTTTTGTGGCTGCTATATATTTTAGCATGCATTTTCCATTTGCAGAATAGGACACATTTTCTATTTCCTCTAGCTCCCATGGTAATCAATGAAATTTAGTTCATAAACTCTGATAGTTTAGATCTTGGTAATGGTAGCAGCTATTGAATTAAGAAGTATAAGGATGAAGTGAAGAAAGGTTCCATATGAACTGTAATTGATTATGTGACACAGTTTCAAAATTGGTCTCCTTTATTTCAATAGGAATGGTGGGTTTCTGAGTGTCAGAAGCAAGTGGTAGCAACTAACTGCTAGAGACATGGTGGCCCAATTCTATTTATAGTGGATCCAATGGTTGTATAGTTCCACTCTGTGTTGCTTCTTCATTTCCAAAGTTATAATTAAAATAGATATCCTTGATGACTGGTGTGCTGTTCACACTGGCTTCTTGATCCATAAAATATTCAAGCATAACCCCATGGAAAATTATTTTCCTCTCAGCACAGTGTTGCCAAAAATAATTCTGCCTGTCCAAGGGAATTGTAAAGATTGCAACCACCATCAAAACTTCAAATACGCAATGATATTAATTTCTATAATCTACTGATTTAACCTTAAAAGAATGTGGATAGATCTTGCACACTCACATTGAATATTTGTTAATTAATTAGGTGATGACTTCAAAAGCAGCTCTTGTTCTAGATGGGGTAACCTGACTGAAAAATTTTCTATCAGTGTATAGGGATCCAGTGTCATAGAGTATGTCAGTATGCTTCCTCCCAAGTTAAAGTTGCCGTATCTACCTCTGAAAAGTAAGCTTAATACTTGTTGGGCCTTTTGAACTTTAGAGGCAACATATACAGTATTTGAGTTGGTGCTCTGGTATATGACTGAAAACTGTATAATGCTGCTGGTTTTGAATGGATTTCAATGCAAAATAAAGTTCTACATGTTTAGGCAGTAAAAACCACTTTGAAATTCGGGCCTTACCATACAGAAGATCTAAATAAGAAATGTATGTGGAGCCTCTGTAAACCCCCATTACGAGAATCATCATATACACACCTAAGGTTTTATAACAAAGCTTTAAGTTTAATGATCATCTCACCAAGGGCATCAAATGTTCGTATTGTGTGAACTGATCATCATGATCTCACGGTATTCTTTTCTGCCAAGTTTGGGAGTTATTTAACATCAGTATACAATCTATTTAAAATAGTATCACAGAGGCTGAGTTTGAATAAGACTGATAGGTGCAAGAATATTGCATGAGAATCTTGATGTACTGTCTTTTTTCCACAGTCAGCATCTGGCTTAATAGGGACTTGGCTGAAGAGGAAATATAGAATCATGTTTATTTATGTTTAGTTCTACATGAAAATAAGGTGCCAACTGAAAGTGGAATGCTGTAGCATTAAAGCTTCAAACATAAATGTTGCTAAAGAAATAGGAGTTAAGAAAAGTCTCTCAATGAGCAAACCTCAACCAGTGAATTGTGGCTGTCTACTTTGTTTAGAGTAATAGATAGATATATTCCAATCATGGAAGTTGGTAATAATTTGGAAAGAGATTTGGAAAGTAAAGGGTGGAAGGTTAAGTGATAAGGGCATGTGGTAATAAGGTGTGTGGTTGGACTTACTGGACAAAGTGTATAAATATCTGAACCTTACAAATGGCCACTGTATTAGTTGGCCAAAGTTGCACTCATGCAAAGTACCAGAAATCTGTTGGCTTTTATAAAGGGTATTTATTTGGGGTAGAAGCTTACAGTTACAAGGCCTTAATGAGTCCTACTCAAGATATGATAAGAGGTTCATTCTCACCAAATGTCTGTTGCCATGTGTTTAAGCAAGATGGTGCTAATATCTGTAAAGATTCAGCCTTCCTCTTTCCTCCTAAGGCTTCATGGGTCCAGCTTCTTCTGATCTCAGCTATAGGCTGGAGGGCTAATTTATTTCTGGGCTCAGATTCTCTGGTCTCTTCACAAGGTCAGCTGTAAACTCTCAGGCAAATAGCTCATTATTCTTCCCGGGGCCTGCAGTATCAAAGTCCTCTCCTTTTCAATGTCTGTGGAGCTCTCTCTTCATGTGTGTATCTTATTTTGTGTAATCCTGGAGTGAGGGTACATTCATATAGCACACTAAGAGGGCAAGGACTCAACCCTGCATGCCTTAATGATGTGCCCAAATTAAAGCCCTAATCTTTATTTAATCAAGTAAATATAAAGCCTTTGCATTTAAATCAATTAAAGATATCATTCCCAGAGGAACAGACCAGTTTACAAATATAATCAATATCTCCTTTTGGAATTCATAAATAATATCAAAATGCCATACCCCACTCTCTGAAATCCAAAAAGACAGTATAATATACAAAAAAACTTAAATCAGTAGCAATGCTATGTATAAAATCACATCACAGTCAGTTTATAAAAATTCAGTTTGTCTTGTGGCAAAATCCTCTCTGGCTGTAGACCTGTGAAACTCACAAAACAATTTATCTGCTTCCCTTATACAATATACAAAGATATAGACATTGGATAAACATTTGTATCACCATAAGAAAAATTTGTGGGGGGGTGGGGGGACATGAGTAACAGTTTCCCCACAGTTCCAAAAATCTACAGGGCATATTCCATTAGATTTCAAAGTCTGAGAGTCATTCTTAAGATGGTGGTTTCTTTCCACAGGCTTTCCCAATGGCCATTTTTTTGGTTCCACCTTCATCAAGCATCTGGGTGGCAACTGAGTTACAGACCTCATCCACCAAGAACACTGGGGTGATGGCCACTCTTTCCCCAAACTCTGGGCTACAGTCTCAACCCCTTTAGTACAGTGAGGAGGCAGCAACATTCTCCCTAATCTCTGGCATACAGACTCAACTCTCTCCAAACAGTTGGATGGTGACCTGGCCTTCAATAATTTATGGGGGACAGGCTCACCCCCTCAGAGCAATGGAATGTCACCCTAACACTCCCCAACCAAAGGGGAAAAGTTCCACTCCTCTCAGAGATCTTGGGTGTCAACTTCACTCTTCACAACCCTTGGGGAATGTGCTCCACCTTCTCTGTAGCCTCGGGCAACAAAACTCTCCTTGAACAGTGGGCTGGAACATCCACCCACTTCAAATGCCAGGGTAAACCTACCCCCTCTGTATACATGGGTCTGGTTCCTCTCTTGGCCCCAGGAGATGTCTTAATTTTAAATCTCAGTTTCCATGGTTTTCTTTTTAAAGCTGTTTTCCCTTCCATCATTCCCCTACATGTCCCTTTTAGTCCAGGTGACAGTGGTTTTGGTCATACAGCTCTCTCAAAAAGCTTGTTGGTTTAGCATGAATGAAGCAGGGGTCAAGCAAACAGACAATAAGGCCTTCCACAAGTCCTTCCTGGGTAACTGCATTTTCAATCCTAGCTTATAAGTTCCAAGTTTAGTTAATTCCTCAAATGGACACTATTGTCTGGGGGCTTGATTCCAGAGGTTTTGAATTTCAAGAATCAGTTTCTAGTGTCTTTGTCCCCAACAATTCAGTTCTCAGCTTCATTTTCCACATTTATTTTGGAAATCTCCTTCACTAAATGTACAAGTTCATAATTTTTAAATTCTCCTTTCCACATCACATCAGGATTCAATCTTGCTAAGTTCTCTGCAACTTTAAAACATGGATCACCTTTTCTCCAGTTTCCAAATAATAGTTTCATCATTTCCTTCTAAGCCTTTATTAGAAATAACTTTAGGCTCCATATTCCTACTAACAGTCTCTTCAAAGCAATCTAGGCCTTTTCTAGCAAGCATCTCACAATTCCTTCAAAAAATCCCCCTTACCCATTTGTAAATCTCTTCGAGCATTTTTGGTAATTGCAAAAGCATGACCCCACTCTCTGGTACCAAGTTCTGTATTAGTCAGCCAAAAGGGAGCAGATGCAAAGTACCAGAAATCTGTTGGTTTTAATAAGGGCATTTATTTGGGGTAGAAGCTTACAAGGCCTTAATGAGTCCAACTCAAGATACCATAAGAAGTACTTTCTCACCAAATGTCTGTTGCTATGTGTTGAAGCAAGATGGCTGCCAATATCTGTGAGGATTTAGCCTTCCTCTTTCCTCTAAGGCTACATGGACCCAGCTTTCTCTGATATCAACTGCAGGCTGGAGGGCTGATTTCTTTCTGGGCTCAGCTGCTCTGGTTTCTTCACAAGGTCAGATGTAAATTATCAGGCAATTGGCTCATCTCTCTTCTTGTGGCTGCAGGATCAAAGTCCTCTCCTCTTCTGTGTATCTTCACATGTGTACCATATTCTGTGTTCTCCTTGAGTGAGTGTCCATTTACATAGCCCACCAAGGGGGCAGGGACTCAATCATGCACACCCTAATGATGTGGTCAGATTAAAGCCCTAATCTTGATTTAATCAAGTAAACATAAAGCCTTTCAATTTAAATCAATCAAAGGGTATAATTCCCAGATGAACAGACCAGTTTACAAACATAATAAATGTCTCTTTTGGGAGTTCATAAATAATATCAAACTTCCACAGTCACCAAAGGGTGTTTACTGCAGAGAAGTTTCTCAACAATGATTGACAAGATTATAAGTTCTCTAGATGTCATTCATCTTCTTATCTCAGCCACCTAAATTCTTACTCATCAGTTCAATAATAAGATGGACAAGGTTGCAAGAATAAAGACCATTGCAAGGAATTAGTAAGATGAGCATTCCTTCACCAAGGTTTATCTCACTGCTGCTATTACTGAGTCCAAATAGTTGTAGATATTGTGGCTGTGTAACAAACAACTCCTTACTTAGTGATGTAAAACAACCAATTAATATGTTCATGGATTCTTTAGATCAGGGATTTAAATAGTCTATAATGGGAACAGCCTGGTTATGTCCCAAGATATGTGTGGGCTCAGCTGGGAGACTCCAAGGCTGAGGATGAATCACTATCTGGAAGCTGAAATCATCTGGGGGAATATTCACCCATATGCCTGTAAATTGATGTTGGCTATGGACAGGGACTTCAGCTAGGCTAAGGGCCATGAAAACCCTCATATGGCCTCTCCATATGGTCTCTCTGTAAGGACTAGTATGGGTTTCTGTGAAGTATGTCAGTTAAGTGTCAAGAGTAAGAACCTAAGAGAACAAGGTGTAATTGCACATTTTTAATAGCTACTCTTGGAATTTATAGGAGTTCATTTCTGCTGTATTATATTTGGCAAGGCATTCACACAGATCTATGCAGGTACAAGGGAAGAGATAATAGATCCCAGAAATTTATGGAAATTTCAATGTTACATTGTAAGTAGTTCAAGCAGAATGAGAAATATAGATATGCCAAACTTTGGAAACCAAGATGGGGTATCCAATACATATCATCTCTCAGTGGGAGTATTCATACACTTGGTGGCAAGTTGATTGCACTGAAAATCTTCCATCATGAAGGGACAGAATTTGTTCTCATAGAAATAGACACATCTTCTGGATAGTATTTGCATGGATTTACCTTTTCTGCTCATAATGCTTGTAGTAACAGTATACCCTATGAGCTTATAGAAATCCTTGGAACTCAAATATTCATGTTACTCAAATATCATTGAGTCTGATCAAGTACATTATTTCACAGTAAAATAAGAGTGGCAGCAAACACATCCACAAGAAAATCACTGGTCTTATCATATACCCCATTACTCTGTAGTGACTGGTATGATACAATAGTGTAATGTCTTACTTAACACTCAAGCGCCAATTCAGAGAAAACACCTTGAAAATCTGGGGCTTTATCTTTAAGGATGTATTGTCAAATAAGTAATGTGGTTTCTTCCATACCCAGAATAAATGGTTAAGGGAATCATGGTATCTAAGTGCAAGTAACTCCTTTTACTATTACACTAAAAACACATTTACTGAATATTTCCTTTCCCACCATTTTCAGCTCACATGGTTTGTGGCCATAGTTTCAAAGAGGTTATGCTTTCATCAGAGATTACAGCAATGATTTTATTGAATTGGTAATTGAGAATGCCATCTGGTCAATATGGGCTCCTCATGCCTGTGCTTTGCCAACAAACAAGGGGATGTATTGATTGCTACTGACAAAGGAGAAATGTGGTTGTTTTGTAAAAATGAGGGAAGATTTGACCATTATCTTCAAATCAGGGATTCTCTTAAGCATGTATTATAATTACCACGATGAAAATTGAATGTTAATAAAAAATAAAGCAACAAAAATTGTAGCACCACTGAGGACTGAGAAATTTGAAATTTGGTTGACTTACTAGATAATAAATCCCAATAGCTGAATGTCAGTCTGAGAGCAAAGGGAAAGTAGAATAGAAAGTGGAAGAAATGAAGATATAAATACTAACTAAAACCTTAAGACCAATTTCAGCAACTAAAATTGTAATAATGAATATTTTTCTTTAGTTGATTGAGTTATATAAATATGTATATGGGTATACAAATATAATTATTTATATATGTGTATATGAATGAATTGCATTTTTCTTTCTTACTATTTCATATAAGACATTTGTTTTCCATAGATAAATTTATAATCTAATCTTTAAGCTACAGATTATTCAGGTGGTATTGTAACCTAGTAGAATAACAAGTAATATTTTAATTAACTTATCCAGAGTTATCTGCAAAGACATTGGGATTGTTGAATTTCTGTTAATGGTGAGATTCCGAATATATTTGTAGAAACTTCTTGTTTCGTGGAAGTGGGAATATGTAATTATTTTATTAAGGAGTTTCAATATGTGTAGAAGAAAGTTTATAAATGCTGAGTAGCCAAGTAAGCAATATGTTCCACTCATTTATCTATTGGCTTCTGCCAAAAATTCACTCTTCTATGCTTTTCTCTGTGATCCTGGAACTACATATAAACTACATTTCTCCTCTACCAGAGGGCCTCCTAATAGTTTTTGCCAAATGGTGTGCAAGAGGAGGGAAAAAAGAATTCCTATGTCTAAGTAAAATAGGTACATGAATCAGGCATGTGAGAAGAATGGAGGAACCAAGGGAAAACTTATCAGAATTGCCCAGTCAAGAAGGGTTATGGACCAATGGGAAAACTCTAGTTTGTATATCATTCCAGATCAATTTTATGGCTTAGAGTTGCATAGACACCTATTTCACAAGGCCTAGAGTGAAACTCAGGAATGCCTTTCATACAAGTTACTTCCCTTCCTAAAACCATTGATGGCACAACACTTCCCTCAAAGCATTCTTCATCTTTAGATTTCTCAGAGTAAAATAAGAAGGCTCAACAAGGGGGCAACGATGATGTAGAAAAGAGCAAATACTTTATCTTCTGGAAAAATCATGGGTGGTCTAATGTAAATAAAGACACCAGGCACAAAAAATAACACCATAACTGTTATGTGAGAACTGCAAGTGGAAAGAGCTTTGCTACAGCTTTCTGCAGGGTAGGCCCTGATGGTGTATAATATCAGGAAATGATACCATCACAATCACAAAAGACAGCAAAGCAATCAGACCTGAATTCACAAGTACCAAAAGACCAATTCTGTATGTATCAGTGCAGGCCAGTTTCAGCAAAGGAAACATATCACAGAAGTAGAGATCTATCTCATTGGGGCCACAGAAGGGTAAGAAGATGGTGAGAAGAAAGTGACTGGCAGAGTGGGCCAATCCTCCAGAATAACAGCCTATGATGATTGCATTACACTGCCCACTGCTCATGATGATGGTATAGTGTAGGGGCTTGCAGATGGCTGCGTAGCAGTCCTAGGCTATCCCTGTGAGGATAAAGATCTCAGTGCCTCCAAGAAAGTGAATGATAAATAGCTGTATCATGCAGTTACTGTACAAAATGATCTTCCTTTCTGCCAGTAAGTCAGTTATTAGTTTGGGTATCACTGTGGATGTGTAGCAAAGGTCACAGAGTGAAAGGTATTTAGTGAAGAAATATATGGGTTGGTCAATTAATTTAGTGCATGAGACAGAAATCATTATGATTAAGTTTCCCATCCAAATAGCAATGTAATAAATTAAAAAGAATACAAAACAGAGTATTTCTATGTGTTTCTTTTGGGAAAGTCCCAAGAGAATAAACATAGTGACATTATTCTTTTTTCCATGGTCCAGTGCTGTAAAAATGCATAAAAGTCACCTGAAAAGACATAATTCATAAGTCAGCATCAGAAAAGTTTATGGGTAATATGGCTGACAAAATACATATCATGAAACTATGGTTGTCATGATTTCAATGTTTCAGAAAATAAAAATCTAATATTTAATAAAAATCATGAAGATTTCCACAATTCTTTCCAAACATTACTTTAAATCTTGACATTAATAAAAATATATGCATTCATTCATCCAATTGAAAACTTTTAAAAAATATTATTTAGTAGCAAACATTGCCCAATTCCAATTTAGTATAAAGTTAAGTACTTGGAAAGGTTGTAGGTCTTGATAATTACAAACTGAAAATTTGCTAGTGATTCAAGTATAATTCTTGCAATATTTTTGCTTAATGATGTAAAAACAAATGCAAAGTTTTAACTGTGCTCTCTAGTGTAATATGAGCTATCTAAAAAATGAGGTAATAATTAAATGAAAAATTAATATAATGATAGATATATTTAATAAATGGAAGGAAAAAGCTCTGCAAAAAGCAAATGCGATTTGTTTGACTAATTTTTTCTTGCTTGTTTACTTTTTTCTTAATTATTGGTGACAGTAAAATGCTGGCATTTTATAACAAATATATTTATTTCTACAAACATTTCAATTATAGTCATATACTTAAATAAAACACAGAATAAAACAGTAGTTGAAACTGAAAGGAGTATAACGCAGCTTACCTTCTTGGTTTTGCCATTGACTCCATGTATCATACTTTTAAGTCGATTTACTCTCAATGGTTTGAAATGGAGCCTGCATTTCTGTATTCTATTATCATTCAATATATGCTTTTTCCAAAATATTTAAAAAGCCAGAGACTGCATAATAAAGAGAAAATTTTCTCGACAGTTTGTGGGAAAAGTTTATGGACAAAGAATTGTCAACTGGACTCTATTATTTAATTATACACAATGTATGAAATTGGGTAGCAATCACTTAATTTCTGAATTTAAGTTATCTCCTTCATAAATTAGTAAACCTGTCTAGACTTTGTTGCAATATGGTTTTAAGTTAAATTCAATAAATGGCCATTGCTTTATTAACCATAGAAATAATAATGCTGATATTAGCATCAAAGTATTAGTTCTACCAAATTATTTTTCTAACAGGTTTTAAGAACATTGTCCCATAATTCATTTCTCCAATATAGAAAATGAAATTGTAGCAGCTTGTAATCATTTTCAGCAGGAAAAAATGTTGAGGTCTACTAGTCAAACACCCTTATATTAAAGAGAAGGGATTTTAATTTTAAGTAAAATATTGAAGGAATAAATGTATTTTTTTTCTTGCTTTTTAAAGATATTATTATTGCAATAATGAAAATGCTTTAAAGTGATTGAAGTGATGAATGCACAACTATGTGATTATACTGAATATCATTGATTATACACTTTGGATGGATTTATGCTTTTTTAATATGTATCAATAAAATTGATTTATTAAAAATGTACTTTAAATCTCTTTATCATTCAGCAAATATCATAGTAAACCCAAATGATTTATTTTATGAAAATATAGCCAATAAATTTGAGGCTTACCAGTGTTTCAGTTAACTTAGTTTGATTCTCAGTACTGATGGAAAAATAACATAGAATTGGTAAAAAAACATTGTGTAATTGTTTTTAGTGTAAATTTTTACCGCAATCTGCATCTTTAATACTTACCTTTCTAACAATTTGTGATACATATTCTGCCCTAATTGTGTATCTATCTTTTCTTATCAATTCATTTTTAAATTAGCTCCTCATCTCTTTAATGTATTAAGTTGACCATGTCACCCTCAAAATAAAAAATTCCATTGCAATGAACATGGGGCCTTAAAAGCAATTAATTTCTACGGTGTGGTTTTAAGACTTATAATTAGCTTATCCACAAGCCAGTGATAAGGAGTAGGGCTTCTCAATATAACTCCAGCTATACTATGTAAATATTTCTTCACCTATAAGTGAAAACAATACTTTTATTTTAAAATAATATTTAAAATATTATCTTGGACATCTCTTAGAGTAATTACCTATTCATTTAAAGGGACATAAAAGGAAAACATTATTTTAATCATGTGCCAAGAAATAAAATGTACCTCAATTATTCTCCCCCTAATCCCTCCCTGAAAATAAAATGAGCAAATTATGGTTCATACATAAAATTAAGCTTCTGAAGAAACTAAGGTGGTGAAAGAATTCAAAGCCAAAGAAACATTTTACTTGCATTTATTATTATAAAGTGAATATCCATCTAGCTAAATATGTTCTCACAATCTAAGTAACATTGATAAATAATATTGGGAGACTACAGTTTTCCATATTCCTAAGACCTCAGATAATGATTTATTTCTCTACTTGGAAATCCTCCCTTTTGATTTCATATTACCTATAAACTAGTAATTCATTATGCACAAATTGCCATCAATTTTCTAGCTCCTTTATTTTAGACTGGAGAGGATCCCTAGTTTCTATTCATGAGTCAGCCATCAGTTTTAGATGTGAGCTCCACATGTGTCTTCATTTCATATAACACATTGTTTTCTTCATCTAAATAGTAGAGAAAGATATACCTAAACTACATCAGTGAGTCAGTTCCGAGTTCCAAATTTTAAAAAAGTTCAAGGTGAACTATGAAAATAATAAAACACTATGTAAATGAATGTTGTACTATGGTTTGTGTTCATCCAAGAGTCTTAATACATTAGAAAGAGAAAAATTACTTTATGTTTTCCTGGGTTAAGTAGATACAGAATACCTAACTAGCATATAGCATATTAGATCTGGAATCCAGAGCCCAAAGCTGAAACTTAGAAAAGATGTAGAACTGAATCAACAACAAATTCAATGTTAAAACCCCCATTTTTTCAAAATAGCCTAATTGTTTCATTCAAAACCATGAAACCACTACACATACTACCTTGATCCATTTCAGACATTCTAATTTTGATATGCAAATGGAATGGATAAAACTAAGCCAAATTCTTTATTTCTATAACAAAACTACAAACTCTTATCTCTCTCCTACATATATAACCAACCTATAAAAAGGAAGAAAGTCATGGCTAACATAACTGAATAAAACGCACTGAATCTTCTCAGACTCTCAAAAATGAGTATTGCTATTACAGCCACAAACAATCCTTCTGTATAAATAACGGACTAGGAGAAATGAGATCTTGAATCTTTCTCTTGTGTAGCTATTCCTCAATTTAGGATCTTGTAACTACTTGCCCTTAGATTCACCATCACAAAAATGATGGGAAGCGGCTGTGGCTCAATCAGTAGGGCTCCCGTTTACCATATGGGAGGTCCCGGGTTCGGTTCCCGGGGCCTCCTGGTGAAGGCAAGCCCGTCCGCACGGCGTGGTTAGCTGACCCAGCGAGCACAAGCAGCAAGGGGGGGGTAAATGAATACATAAATAAATAAATCTTTAAAAAAAAAAAAAAAAATGATGGATCTAGTCTCCACGTTTTATAAGATACTTTCCAAATAGGATATTGCATAACCCTTAAGCTATCTACCATTGCTAAAGTTAAAGCATCAAAAACTTAGGAGCATAATGAAGTGAAGCTGCCTTGGTCAATATTCTGGCTTTGCTTGGAATAAGCATATGACTTCTATAAATTATTTAATCCCACTAAACACTAATATTTCTAATAATTCTTATACTAGTTTCAATTTTAAGCAATCTGCCTACCTAATACTCATCTAAACATCTTATAGGTATTAACTTTTTTTCCTCCTAATACCTCCATGAAGTAAATATTAGTTAACACATTAATGAGGCATAGAGAAATTATATAACTAGCCCAAGACTAGAGAGCTAATTAATCATAGAGTCAAGGTTAAAACCAACCTATACTTCACAAGGCAAATACACGTAGGAAATGTTACACCCTTAGCATAGTGCCTGATTCATAAACTCTCTCAATCATTAATCTATGACATAGCAAATTCCATCAATGCTTAATTTGAATAACCTCAAACTTCTCAAGTGCAGAGTGAATGTCTTACACTGTTTCATGAAATATTAGAATGTGCTTACATAAAATTAATTTTGAATTCTAGCTACCACTTCCTCATGTTTTTGGCATATATTATATTTTCTCAGATGATCAAAAATTGCTCATGAATATTTTGGGGACAGTATTTAGCTCCTAGGGCAGTTGTTAAAATACAAGTTTATAAAGTGTATGAAACTGACCCCCCGCACGTGGAGGGGCACAATAAAAAGTTATTCCTATTTATTTTATCTGTCTAATACTTGCTAACATTAATTACCCAGCACTCATTTAAAAATCATAGAATGGGGTTCCCGCAGACAGCGCGGTGAAAAGGGAGCGCAACTGCCTTTCCCAGCCCTCTGGGCCCTCGGGCCTGGGGCTGGATGAGCGGGGGCGCCCGGGGGTGGTCTGTGGTACCTGCGGAGACCCAGAGCCCTAGCTGTGACTGCTCCCAGACCCGGACCAGGCCCTGAGGCAGCGGCGGAACCCTGCCCTCCCCTCCCCCCATGATGTCCTGAAGGCGGGGGCGGCCTCTCCCAGCCTGGACCCTGCCTGCCGCCCGGTTTCCTTGCCCTAACCTGTCCGGCGGCGGCTAAGCCTCAGCCACGCCACCGAGGACGTGGCCCCTTTGGATGGCAGGCGGCGGGAAGAGAAGATGGCGGCTAGGAATGCCTCGGAAGGCCCTTAGGCGCTTGAGGGCCCAGAAGGCTGTCTGCATGGACTTAAGTTCCGCCACCTCCTCAGACCTTGGAGCCATGCAGATCCGGGAACTGGGGTGATCTCTCCATCCTCATTGGACCAGACGTTGTCGCCCCGACAACAATGATGTACAGAGGCCTTAATGGGCCTGGAAGGTGAGTGGAGCCCTGGACAAGGATGGGTGGAAGGGTTAGCGGGCCATTGGCGGCTAGTAATCCTTCTACCCGACCGTGCTTGATGTTGGAAGAGAGAAATAGTAGAATAACTGCAACATTTGGCCAATAAGAAGTGCCCACCACCCTTTGGGAAGATTTACTGACCGTTTATAGAAGGCCTGTGTATATAATATGAAAAAGCTGCTCTCAACTTTCCCCCCAACCTTTTAAAAGAAAACTTTTGCTACTTCTAGGCTTTCTAGAGATAAAGAGGTTGCCCACGTATGATAGAGTGAGAAAATCACACGTCTTGTAATGACCATTTGTTAAAAAAAAAAAAAAAAAAGAAAAATGTCTTCTGGAAATGGCTTTGAGATGGACTTTAGACTGCCTCTGGAAGAGAAACTGGGAGTGATACACATCCACCCTTGTTCTTTGGGTTAGAGGAGTGAAGCAGAGAAGGTTGGGAAGAGGAAGAGAAGCGAAGGTTCTATGCCAGACTGGTTATATTTAGAAGATATTTTCATAGTGTAACCGTTGTTTTGTATGTCATTTTATTCCTCATTATTCTATTTAGTTGGCAATACTAAGTACTTTTCAAAAATCTCTCTTGGTGTTTTGAAGTGCCAGACATAAGTTAAAAGTAGAGGTAGTAAAAGAACCCATTTTGTAAATATTTTTTTGTTAAAATTCATATAAAATATTGTCGGGATTTTTGGAATAGCCAAACCACCTCCCTGGATATTCAGGTCACAGTTTGTGCACTGGTTTTGGGGAGGAGGGATGAGGATTTGCAAAGGGCTCTGTGCTAGTGTGTTTAGAATGAGGCAAGATTAACTATTTTTCCTACATTCGTGCATTTTATTTTGTATTTTGCTGTGTATATAGTGTATATAATGGACAAACTAGTCCTAATTTCCAACATCTAGCCTTCCAGATGTTAAAGAGGTTGCCAGTATATGACAAAAATAGTAAATTAATAAATTTTGTGTTAAAATTCCTAGGAAAGGTTGTCTTGTGAAAACTTGAGCATTATAGCCTACAGGGAGGGATGGTGGAGGAGGGATAAAAGGGAAGGGTTTTAGACCAGAATGTTCATATTTAGAAGACACTTTCAGATTATAATTTGTTAAATGTGTGAAGTTTAGTCAAGACAGTTCTGTATATAGTGGACAAAATAAGTACATGTTTGAAACATCTAGGCTGTCTAGATGTTTAGAAGTGCCCGATATATGTTAAAAGTAGCAGTAGTAAAATATTACTTCGTAAATATCATTTTGCTCAACTTCATAGGAAATACTGTCTTTTGGAAATGAGATTGTTAAACCATCTCTGAACAGCATACTACTGTCTATATACTCGTTTATTGGTTTGGAGGAGGTGGGAAGGAAGCAATTGCAAAGGTTAATATGCTGATATGTCCATACTTGGACAATTTCAGAAAAAACTTTTTCTTATGTCCTGTGCATTTTGTTTGGTTTATATATAGTGTATATAGTGGACAAATGAGTCCTAATTTTGCAACATCTAGATGTTAAAGAGGTTGACAGTGTATGACAAAGTAGAGTTAGTAAAATTAGCATGTTTTCTATACTTTATGTTGAAATTCATTGGAAAGCTTGTCTTCTGTAAATGACTTTTTGTATGAATTTGTTTAACCACCTCTAAGCATTACACTCACCTGTACTTGTCCACTGAACTGGTGGTGGAGAAAAGGGAGTGAGGAGGGAATGGTTCCAGGTCAAGAGGTTCATGTTTAGGCGATACCTCAGATTATAACCTTGTTATGTGTGTGCAGTTTTATGTAATACTATGTATACAGTGGACAAATAAGTTCTTATTTGAAATATCTAGTCTTTCTAAATATTTTAGAAGTGCTTGATGTACTTAAAAATATAGGTAGTAGAAGAACACTGTAAATAGCTTTTAAAAATTGGTGGGAAATATTGTTTTTTGAAATGGAATTGTACTCTTGTTCATTGGTTTGAGGGAGGTAGGAGAGAAGAAGGTGCAAAAGGTGTTTGCTAGTGTGTACCTGACAATTTCTGATCATCCATTACCATGTATATTATGTGCATTCATCTGACTTTGCTGTACTGTATATATTGTGTATATACTGACAAATGAGTCCTAATTTAATAATATCTAGTCTTTAGATATTAAAGAGGTTGCCAATGTATGACAAAAGTAGAGTTAGTAAACTAACACATTTTGTACACTTTGTTTTAAAATTCATAGAAAGACTGTCTTCTGAAAACGGCTTTTGGAAATGAAGTTGTAAAACCACATCTAAGTGACACTTGTACCTGTAACTCATTCACTGGGTTTGTAGTGGAGAGAAGGGATTGGGAGAAATGAAGGGCTCTAGACCAGAATGTTTCTATTTAGAAGACACTTTCAAATATAACCATTGTTACATGTGTATAGTTTTTTCAACACTACTGTGTATATAGTGGACAAATTTAAGTCCTTATTTGAAACATCTAGTCTTTCTAGATGTTTAGAAGTGCACAAAGTATGTTAAAAGTAGAGGTAGTGAAATAACACATATTTTAGACATCGTTTTGTTAAAATTCATGTGAAAGATCTTTTGGAAATGGAATGGTCAAACCACCTCCAAATCAGTACATATTATGTTTGTGCTGTTTCAGGGAGGAGGGAGAAGTGTCAAGGGCTCTAAGCCAGTAAGTCTGTAGTTAGACAAGATAAACCATCATCCTATGTGTTCTGTACATTTTGTTTTACTTTGCTGTGTATATAGTATATATAATGGACAATCGAGTCTTAATTTTATATCATCTAGTCTTTCTATATGTTAAAGAGGTTGCCAGTGTATGACAAGTGGCATTAATAAACTAATACATTTTGTACATTTTGTGTTAAAATTCATAGGGGAGACTTTGTTGAAAATGACAGACTTTTGTTTGTGGAAGCAAAATTGTTTTTAAAATAATTCCCTCTTAACATGCAGATGCAACCTCTGATAGAGGTCAGAAGGGGAAGGATTCTAGGCCAGAACGTTCCTATTTAGAAGACAATTTCCGATTATATCCTTTGTTAACGTGTGTGGTTTATTCAGTGCTACTGTGTGTATTGTGGACAAACTTAAGTCCTTTTTTGAAACATCTAGTTTGTCTAGATGTTTAGAAGTATACAACATATATTAAAGTAGAGAGTGTAAAATAATACTTTAAATATGTTTTCGGTTAATACATAGGATTGGCTGTATTGGGGGAAAGGGGTTGTTAAATTAGATGTCTTGGAGCAGTATGATGATGGGGTAATGGGGGCAGGGAAGGAAGTGCACAGGGAAGGGCTCTTTGCCTGCGAGCTGTGAGACAAGATCAGATCGTCTGACCATTGTTCTCTATAGGCATTTTAGTTATTGCTGTGTATTAAAGGACAGGTCCTAATGTCCAAAGTATGTCAAAAACAGAGGTAGTAAAATAAACCCTATATAAAGTTTCTTGTGTTGCTTTTAAGATGGACTGTCTCCTGGGAGTGACCTCTGTCCATCCACCTCTTGGATCTGGATGTATTCCTGTACTTAGTCATTGCAATGGTGGATGAGGAAGAAGAGGAAGGGCAAAGGGAAGGGCTCCTTGGTAGTATCTATATCTAGAAGACAGTTGTAGGTTATAACCATAGTTCTATATGTGCATTTTTTGGTAAAGTAAATGTTGATTGTAGATATGGCTTATTCTCTACTTCACATCTAAGTTTTTTAGATATCTTGAGGTGGCAATGTATGTTAAATAGTAGAGCTAGTGAATTAATGAATTTATAAATATCTTTTTGTTAAATTAATAGAAACGAAGTATTTTTGACGTGGAACTGTTAAACCACCCTTGAGCAATATGTACCAGGACTTGTTCATTAAATTGGCTGCAGAGGGGCAGGAGGAGGTGCGGAGGAAGGGTGTATGCAGATGTGTTCATATTTCCATTTTGATGCTAACTTGATGTGTGTGCACATCTCTTGGCTATACCATAGGAAAACTGTTAAATAATTCAATAGAAACATATGTTCTTCCTAATAATTTAATATAGGTATGATAATGAATTCTTTTAGAAGCATTATACTTATTGTGCTCTATTGCTTAATGTGCTCTAATGATCATTTTAAATTGATCATTATCAAGGGAGTGCAGTATTTGTAACTCTGCCGATATCTGTAGAGGCCTGTTGGCATTTTTGTCTTAGGAAATTTTTTCCTCAAGAAAGGCAGAAATACATTTTTTTCCCCTGACTGAGATGGTGTCGTGTATTCTTGGTTATGACAATAGTTCATGGCTTTGTGACTTTGAAGTGGTAAATATTCATGAAGTGTGAAAAAGCATGTTACATTCTGTGTGATCTCAGCTAGATGAAATTGTTTGCTCAGTTGTGTGTATACACACACAGACCTAGAAGGTTATGTCAAACTAAATTGCTTGTGATTCTGGATGACTTTTGTGTTCTTTGCTTCTTGTGTTTTTCAGTTTTCTATACTGCATAATTAAAAATTTGAAAAAAAGTAAATATTATTTTAAAAACCTTAAAAAAATCATAGACTGGCCCTCTCTTGCCTTTTGACCCCTGCTCTTGCCCTTTTCCCCCTGTTCTTGCCTTCTGCCCCCTATTCTGGCCTTTTTAATTCAGTTAACAGTTTTGAGATATTTCCATGCAATTTTAGAGACTTGTTTGGAGACTTTGTTGAAGTTTGTTTGGCTAAGGTAGGGGTGGGGTGAGGGTTTGGGGCTAGGAGTGTAGTCATGCTGGTCAGCCAATGGGACAGTGAATATAATTGTTCTTTTGATTAGGGTCTTCACACTACTTTGGTAGCACGTGAAGCACTTTTTCTTATTCAATACTTTGTTTACTTTCTAATAAAAGTCCTAATAGGCTTTTGTATTATTTGAAATTCCAAACCTAGCTAAGCATAATTTCCATCACTGACTATCTGGTTTGTCCTTTATGCACAAAAATGTTAAAAAAATCCAAGGACTAGGACTGTGTTTAACTTTATCTGTTTAACAATTAGTTATCTTTACAATGGAGTGAAAAGTAAAATTTCATCTATCAAGGAAATCAGGTAGGATACTGGAAGAGAGGAAACGGTTATTCACCATATAGATTCTTCTGATTGTGCTTCAATTGCTTTTCTTCTCAGTATTTTCACTCTTTCCTCATTGAAAAACTGGACATTTTCCTAATGTTCAGACAATATCTTTCATCTTCTTGAATTTATGTGTCTGTCACTACTAGTACTATTAATAATATGTACTTTCTAATTCCTCCCACCATCTTTAGAAGAAAACCCTCTAAAATATAGAGAAAAATGGCACCTGTCATTCAACTACTGTTCCCACAAATAATGGGAAGTTAACTACTCAGAGTAACAGTTTAAAGGGAGGTACAATAATTTCCATATCCAAACAAGTTAAATCATGATCTGTATTTTCATCACTAAAAATGTTCCTGAAGTTGTCTAGGTTCACATAATTAACTATAAAACAAACAGTAAAAATTATAAATTATAAAACTACATTACTCTTATACTGGGGCATTGACTGTTCCTTGCATGTTGCTTGAACTACCATTTGAAATAATCATCTTCCCAAATTGATTTCCTGTAGGTCCACAGCACGGCTTCAAGTAGAATCTGGATTATAAAGAGACTGCAGGTCATGCTTAGTCTAGATCCAGTGATTTAGAAATCTTAGTCATTAGATATTCCTCCTGGGTCCCAATGATTGAATGCTCCTACTCTTTATACAAAGGTTTTTGTTATGAAAACAAATTTGGTGCTTTTTGCATTGAATGTCATTTTCTTTCCCTAAACTCTTTATAAACTTTTGTGGAGAAAAAATTGCCAATGCCTTAATGTTGGATAATGTCTTGATTTCTCCTCAAAAAGTGACTTTGTTGTGTTCTCTGAACACATTAGAAAGGATTTTACTTATTTCCATGTATCATTTTAGTTGATTCCTGAAAATGTTTAAGCCTAGAAATAGTGTTTTTCTGTATTGATTTAGAAAAGTCTCACAGGAAGAATTTGGGGAAAAAAAAAAAAAAAAGGTATAGAGCTGAAAGTATTTAAAATTTTCCTCAACTCCTTATCATTACCATACATGCTTTTGTCTTTCTTTTTGTCATTACATAGACATGCAAAGTTGAACTGGACTTCCAATGTGATGTGTTGGCAGAATAAGTAATAGCAAATGCATATTGATGAAAGCATCCCAATAAATTCCATACACCAAGTATTCCCATTCATTCTTTCAAAGCAACCCAATGAGATGGGCATGAAGAATGTCCATAAAGAAATCCTGTCTATGGTCAATAGGCAAGGTAAATGCCATGAATAAAAGTTAAGCAGTATCTAAGTCTAGAGGTAAGGAAGGCGTTTGGTCAGTAAAGATTATTATGTGGCCTTTAGGAGATGATGGCAGTATTTTGCTTTTAGATTCATGTGGAGGTAATACGGATATTTCAATTATAACTATCTCTTTTCAATTTTCTTTATATATTTCATAATTTAAAAAGTTACTGAAGCAACCTAGCATAGAGATTTGATTTGCCTCCAAAGAAATCACTTGAAATCAATTCTAGGTATTTATTTTCATCCAGATACTTTCCTACAATCCTAAGGGAACCATCCTGGAAATTATACTTTTCTACTAGATACTTCCATCAGTTTAGGTCATGTTTTAATAATTATTCCTTTTTATAGGGAAGAATTTCTTAATTCTTTTCTGGATGAAACTTGATGAAAGGTGATCCTTGTTTTAATGTGGCAGAGAACCTGTTAAGGTTGTGTTCTGATGTCAGAAGGAAAAAAAATATTAAAAGTGACAAGCTTGAATACTTATCTGAGGAGATTTCAAAATTAAATTTTTAAAGTGCAGCCTGCTTTTTCTTGCAGCTATAGTAAAATGCAAGAGGAAAGTGATAAGCTGAAAAAGGAACTCCTGGGCACACAGAAACCAAAAATTGATGATTTGGAAAATTCTGAGCTTCAAGAAAGTGAGTGCCCAGAGAATAGTGCCTCCTGTGAAGATTTAACTGAACGTGGATCCAGTCAGCCATTTTAGTTCAAGTCAAGATTGGAAATTCAGCTATCCAGAAAGGATCTGTGGAATGTCCTCTTGTCTGATGGTTGAGATCCCTGTGTGCTACACGCAATATTGACAGTTTTTTGCAAGCTGTGTATGAACAGAACCACTGCCAGCCTAGACTAAAAGGGACAGAAAAGGAACAGATAGAAGGGAAAATGACTTCATATGCATTAACAAGAAGCTAAAGTCTAAGCTAAAGGTATCTTCTCAGGCCAAGAGAGTGAATACACCATGGATGCAAGTAAGGGTGAGTGTGTTTCAGAGCTTCAAGAGGGCAGGCTTTCTGCTCCCATTGTTAAGGAATAGTGTTAGCACCCCAGGTTTCTCAGATCCCTGGGGGTGGACTGGGGAGAGGCTGGCTGCCATCCAGAAGCTTTAGGAGGGTGAAACCTAGCATTTGGCAGCCATCTCTATGCTTGATGAGGGTTAAGCCAAATACATGGGCATCACCCCAATGTTTAGAGATATTGGAGCCCTCAACACAGTGTTTGGGGAGAGCATGCTTGCAGTGCAAGCCCTCCATCAAGCCCAGAGGATGTAGCATCATTCTATGGATGACTTTTCAACCTTGAAATCTAATGAATTATGTCCTGCATGATTCTGAAATTGTTTCAGGCTCGTGATCTCTTTTTTCCTCCCAATTTCTCCCTATGGCAATGGGAATATTTACCCTATGACTGTCCCTCCTGTGTATATTGGAACAGATAACTTGTTCTAAGTTTCAGAGGTCCACAGCTGGAGGGAAATTTTGCCCCTTGACAAACCACACAAATAACCAATTTTGACGGAATGTACTTAATATTGTTACTAAAATGATTTAACATTTTTAGGTATTGTGATGGAATGAATGTACTTGAATATGGAAAGATGTCTTTTTTGGGTCCAAGTGATGATGTAGGATGACTGAATACCTGAAAGTAACTTGTTTCTCTCCCTTTTGCTAGAATACAAAGGAAAGAATTATATGTAAATTAGAAGATAATAAGATGCAACCCTCTCTTTGTGCCAAATTCCATTTCTTGTGGTCAGTGACATCTTGTTGAAGCAATGAAGTATGAAAATCAACTTCAACTGGCTGGCCAGACTTGCACAGAAGAAGGCCCTGGCTATCCTTACTTCAACTTCCTTAATTAACATAGTAAAATTCCCACCTAGGGGTGGAGCTATCCACCCCTTTTTTGAACATGCAGTGTACATGCAAGCATGATTTCCTGAACATACTAATTGTACAATTATATAACTAGCTAGTATGTTCATCCACATGCAAAAAAGCTAATGCATAATCAAAGCAAGTGCTAAGTAGAAACTTAGGTATTTAAGCAAGAGTGCAATCAGAGCACGGGGAGTCAGGCCTGAGTCACTTTAGACTTACTTTGGCTTCTACCTCTGCAGACATAACTAATGTAAGTTCTGTCTAACTTTTGTGTCAAAAGTTTTTTTTTTTTCTCTCTACTTCTCTGGTTATCCCCAAAGGCCCATCTTTGGGGCCTAACACAAGAGTAGACTGATGTTTTGAAGTTGAATGGACCCCAGAAATTCATGTTCTTAAAGTAAATCCATTCCTGTGGGTGTAAACCTATTGTAACTAGGGCCTTTTGATTAGGTTACTTCAGGAACCAATTACCTTGGGTGGTCTTAATTCTCTTACTGGAGTTCTTTATAAGAGGATGAAATACAGAGAGAAAAGTAGAATGCCTTGGAATCCAGAAGCTGAAAGCAATGAAACCCAGAGGAGAAAAGAGAAACCAGCAGATGCCACCATGTGCCTTGCCAAGTGACAGAAGAGTCCAGGATCATTGGCATGCGTTCTTCAGGGAAAAAGCATTGCATGATGATGCATTGATTTGACATTTTCACAACTTCAGAAGTGTAAGCTTGTAAGTTAATAACTCCCCATTATAAAAGCCAACCCATTTCTGGTATATTGCCTTTGGCAACTTTAGAAGAATAAAACAGTGAGAAGAAAATAAAATAAAGAATAAGCAGTTCCCCCATGTCAGGTTTGGAAACAATATATCATTCAGTGGAAACTAAGAGAAATGTCAAAGAAAATCTGCCTTCAAAGTATAGCAAAATTTTGATTATCTTAACTATCAGGTTCTTTCTCCCTGTCACTGCATATTTATAGTTATATAGGCATAGTCTCAAATGCATACACTGAAGTGCAGTTATCAGTATGTCTTGACCATACACAAAACTATAAATTAAAATTTTCTTTAGGAAATTGACTTATTATAATATCTATGGTTCAAAATAATACTAACTATATATGTTGAGCAATTATTGAATGCTCAAAGTTCATTACATCATTTAGTCATGTCCATAATACATATTTTAAAATAAATATTATTAGTTCTAATACACAAATGAGAACACCAGAGCTTCTAGAGGTTAGAAATTAGCTCAAATAATTAGGAAGCATAGAATGAAGACCCTGATTCTTCTGTAACTTAAAAAATGAATAAGGAAACTTCTAGGAAGAGGGCATAGAAGTAGTTAGGCAAAGCTCAACTCTCACAAAAACAACAGAGGAAGGGCAAAAAGCTATCCAAGGGAGCTGCTTTGGGGATCTGCATACCAGGAGAGTGCTGCTCATCATCTAGGAGGGAGAGGGACAGAGGGACAAAAAGGCAAAATGAAAACCATGAGTTACTTACCCCTGTGACTGGGAACAGCACATATACACCACCCTCAAGGTGAAAAGCCTCGGTAAAATTAGCTCACTGCGGCCAACCGAGTGCAAAAGAGCATTCTCCTTCCTGGAAGCAACAGGAGTCTGCCAGAGGGTGGAGAGTGGCTTCTCTTCAGTGAGTTTGGCCAGCTGAACCCCCTTTGAAACTCAAACACATACCAAAAAAAAAAAAAAAAACAACACCAGTCAGCACTTAAGTGGCCCCAGTGAGAGAGGAGGGGGAATCTGATCAGGCAGGCAGTCACACCAAACCACCCTGGGAGAGAAAGAAACTAGATCAGTGAGGAGGTGGAGAGAGGCACCAAACAAGCCTCACTCCAGCAAACTAATAGAAGTCCAACTTGCCTGAGGGAACATGGCCAGGTAACCCCAGATTAGCTTTCAGAAACCTACCTAACCTGTGGAGTGGGTGTAGCTCAATGGAGAAATGCTTGCTTCAAATATAGGAGGTCCTTGGCTCAATTCCTGATAACTCCTAAGAGAAGGGCTCCAGAGATTGACCCACTGGGTCATCTCCATGGTCTTTAATTTTATTCTATTTTCTTTCTTGTTTCATTTTTTATTCCGAATTTTAAATTCACATTCCTTTGTATCTTTTATGATTTCTCACTCTTATTATTTATTTTCCTGGCTCTTTTATGGTTCCTCTCCTATCTTTTCAAATTATTACTATTCTTTTTCTCTTCTCTCTCTCCTTTTCTATGGTCTTAATAATTTTTCAAGGGAACACAGACAATGACAAGGATATAGAATAAGTGAAATCAAGTGTCAAAAAAGGAACCTTAACACAAAAACAAAACAAAATAAACCCTAAAGTACAAAGAGACGCCAACCATCTGAATAAACCCATCAAGATTAACAGATGCCTAAACACCAACAAAAAATTATGTCATACTAAAAAACAGGAAGACTTGGCCCAGCCTAAAGAATAAGCAAATAAACAGGAGGAGATGAAGAGCATGGAACAACTAATCAAGGATGCCCAAACAAATATCATGACTCAATTTAATGAATTGATGGAAGAATTAAAGATATTAAGAAGACACTGGGGAAACATACTGAAGAAATCATAAACATACATAAAAAGATAACAAATCTGATGGGAATGAATGACACAATACAAGAAATAATATGCTGGAAGCACATAATAGCAGTTTTGAATAGGCATTGCTAATTCTAGCGATGCCAATGATAGTACATCTGAAACCAGACAGATAGTAGAACAAATAGAAAAAAAGATAGAAAAAAAATCAGCAGGGACTCAGAGAAATGAATGACAACATGAAATGCACAAACACATGCATAATAGGCATCCCAGAGGGAGAAGGGAAAGTGGGCAGAAGGAGAGTTGGAGGAAGTAATGGTTGAAAATTTCCCAACTCTTTGAGGAATATGGATGTATATGTCCAGGAAGTGCAGTGCACACCAAACAACATTAATTCTAAGAGTCCTACCCTGAGACATATACTTATCAAATTGTCAAATGCTCAAAACAAAGAAAGAATACTGAAAACAGCAAGAAAAAAGAGATCCATCACATGCAAAGGAAGCTTGATAAGATTAAGTGCTGATTTCTCTTTTGAAACCATGCAGGTGATTAAAAATTACATATTTAAGGTGTTAAAAAAAAAAAACTGTCAGCCAAGAATTCTGTTTCCAGCAAAGCTGGCATTAAAAAAATGAGGGAGAGTTCAAAATATTCACAGATAAACAGAAATTAAGAGAGTTTATCAACAAGAAATCTGCCCTTCAAGAAATATGAAAGGAAAAAAGCAGGAGAGAGAGAGTTGGAGGAGAGTGTAGCAAGGTAGTTTATTAGTAAGAATAAGAAAAAGATGAAGAGATAAATAAAAAACAAAATATGACACCTATAAGCCTAAAGAAAATATGGATAAGTTAACTAATGCCTAGACTGTAATAACATTGAATGATAATGGTTTAAACTCTCTAATCAAGAAACACAGATTGGCAGAATGAATAAGGAAATATGACCCATCTGTATGCTGTCTACAAGAAATTTACCTTAGACCCTGGGATGCAAGGAGGTTGCAAGTGAATGGTTGGAAAACGATTTTACATGCAAACAATGACCAAGAAAGGGTGATAGAAGCTATCCTAATATAGGACAAAATAGACTTTAAAAGCAAATATTGTAAGAGACAAAGACGGATTCTATATATTAGTAAAAGGGGTAATCTATCAAGAAGAAAGAACAATCATAGACATTTATGCACCTTACCCTGGTGCCCCAAAATACATGAGGCAAAAATTAGAAAAAATAGGTAGAGAAATAGATGCCTCTCCAATTATAGTGGGGGACTTTAATACACCATTATCACCATTAGACAGAATATCTTGATGCAGGATCAATAAATAAACAGACTGTGAATAAAATGTTAGAAGATCTCGACCTAATAGACATTTAGAGAATATTACACCCCAATACAGTGGGATATAAATTCTTCTCGAGTACACATCAATCATTCTCCAGGATAGACTACATGCTAGGTTACAGAACAAACTCAATGAATTCAGAAAGATTAAATTATACAAAGTCATTTCTCTGACTACAATGGAGTGCAGCTGAAAATCAATAAGAAGCAGAGACCAGAATAAAGATAAATATTTGGAAGTTAAACAATACACTCTTAGACAGTCAGTGGGTCAAGGAAGACATTGCAAAGAAAATCAGTAACTACTCTGAAATGAAAGAAGATGAGAACACAACATATCAAAATTTACGGGGTGCAGCAAAAGCAGTGCTGAGAGGAAATTTATAGCCTTAAATGTCTATATTAAAAAGGAAGAAAGAGCTAAATTCAAAGACGTAACAGCACACTTGGAGGAACTAGAAAAAGAACAGCAAACTAGTCCCAAAGCAGGCAGAAATAAGCATAGAGCTAAATAAATTTGAGAGAAAAAAACTAGAAAAAATTAAAACCAAAAGTTTTTTCTTTAAGAAGATTAATAAAACTTATAAACTCTTAACTAGACTAACAAAGGAAAAAAGAGAAGATGCAAATATAAAAAATAAAAAAATGAGGTAGAGGATATCACCATTGATCCCATAGAAATAAAGAATATCATAAGAGGACACTGAAAAATTATATGCCAACAAGATGGATAACTTAGATGAAATGGACAAATTTCTAGAAACACATAAGCAGGTAAATTTAATGAAAGAAGACATTGATGAACTCAACAGACCAATCACAAGTAGTAAGATTGAATTAATCATCAAAAACCTCCAAACAAAGAAAAGCCCAGGACCAAATGATTTCACAGGTGAATTCTACCAATCATTCCAGAAAGAACTAACACTGATCCTGCTTAAACTCTTAAAAAAAATAGAAATGGGCAGAACATTGCTCATCATTCTATGATGCCAACATCAGCCTAATACAAAAGCCACATAAAGACACCACAAGAAGGAAAAACTACAGATGAATCCCTCTAATGAAGCTGGATGCTAAAATTCTCAACAAAATAATTGCTAAAAATATTTAACAACACATCAAACAATATATACACCAGACCAATTAGGTTTCATCCCTGGCATACAAGGATGGTTCAACATAAGAAAATCAATCAATGTGTAATACACCACTTTAACAGATCAAAAGAAAAAAAAAAACACATGATCATCTCTACTGATGTAGAAAAAGCATTTGATAAAATACAACATCTGTTCTTGATTAAAAAAAAAAAAAAGCACTTCAAAAGATAGGTATAGAAGTTACCTTCCTCAACATTACAAAGAGAATTTATGAAAAACCCACAGCTAACATTATATTCAATGGTGAAATGCTAGAGGCTTCCTGTTTAAAATCTGGAACAAGACAAGGATGCCCACTGTCACCACTCTTATTTAGCGTTGTGTTAGAAGTACTTGCTTGAGCACTTAGGCAAGAAAAAGCTATAAAATCATCTGTAGCAATTTGATATTCTTTATGAATTCCAAAAATAGATTTTGGATTATGTTTATAAACTGGTCTATTCCTCTGGGCATATTATATTATATTGGATTCAGAGGTTTAACTCTTACTTGATTAAATTATGATTAAGTCTCTGATTGGACCACATCAGTAGGATGTTGAGTCTCAGCCCCATTTGTGGGTGGGGACTCACAGAAAAATTGAAAAGGCAGAGGAGTTAGAGTTTTGATGTTGGAACCCTGGGAAGTAAATACACAGAGAAGCAGATAAGTGAGGAAAGAGAGAAGGCTCCATTAGACACAACAGAGGCTCTGGGAAGAGAGATGAGCTGTTCACCTGATAGTTTACAGCTGGCCTTGTGGAGAGAGCAGAGCAGCAGAGTCCAGAGAGAAATGAGCCCCAGGAGAGAGACAAGACTTATCTCATCCTACAGCTGATCTTGGAATAAGCTGACACCACAGAGCCTTAAGAGGAAGAGGAGGATTGAACCTTTGCATACATCAGCAACCATCTTGCTCCAACACGTGGCAACAGACTTTGGTGAAGGAAGCAACTTTCATTTTATGGCTTGGCAACTATAAGCTTCTACCCCAAATAAATACCCTTTATAAAAGCCAACAGATTTCTGGTATTTTGCATCAGCACCTCTTTGGCTGACTAATGCAGAATCCAAATGAGAAAGGAAAACTAAAACATTCACATACATAGAAAACCCTGAGAAATTTACAGCAAAGCTTCTAAAGTTCAGTAAAGTGGCAAGATATAAGATCAGCATGAAAAAATCAGTAACATTTCTCTATAACAATAATGAGCAATCTGGGGGGGAAATCAAGAAAAAATTCCATTAACAATAGCAACTAAAAGAATCAAATACCTAGAAATAAACTTAACTAAAGATATAAAAGACTTGTACACAGAAAGCCACACAACATTGTTAAAGGAACTCAAAGAAGACCTAAATAAATGGAAGAATATTACATGTTCATGGATTGGAAGACTAAATATCATTAAGATGTCTGTCCTATACAAATATTTACAGTTGTAAAATGCAATCCCAATAAGTTACAAGAGCATTTTTCCATGAATTGCAAAAACTAATTATGAAATTTATTTAAAAGTTAAAGGGGCTATTAATAGCCAAAGATGTATTCAAAAGAAAGACAACATTGGAAGTATCATGCTACCTGACTTTAAAGCATACTAAAAAGCTACAGCGGTCAAAGCTGTATGGTATTGGCACAAGCATAAATGTACAGAGCAATGGAACCAAACTGAAATTTCTGGCGTAGATCCTCACATAACCAGTCAACTGATATTTAACAAAGTGACCAAGCCCACTCAACTGATATTTGACAAGATGTCCAAGTCTGCTCAACTGGACAAAATGGCCTCTTCAACAAATCATGCTTGGAGAACTGGATATCCATATCCAAAGAAATGAGAAAGGATCACTCTCTCATGCCCTATACAAAAATTACTCAAGATGGATTAATGACCAAAATATAAGAATGATGACCATAAAGCTCTTAGAAGATAATGTAGGGAAGCTCCCATGAGACCTTGTGTAGGAAATGGTTACATAAATTTTATACCCATAGTGCAAGCAACAAAAGATAAAATAGATTAATGGGACCTCCTCAAAATTAAATTACCCTTCAAAGGAGTTTGTCAAGATAGTGAAAATGCAGCCTATTCAATGGGAGAAAACATTTGGTAACCATTTATCTGATAAGGGCCTAATATTCAGCATATTCAAAGAAATCCTATATCTTGAAAATAAAGACAATCCATTTTAAAAATTAGCAAGAGATTTGAATAGACACTTCTCCTAAGAAGAAATACAAATGGCTAAAAAGCACATGAAAAGATGCTCAACATAACTAGTTTTTAGGGAAATGCAAATCCAAACTACAAAGAGATATCATCTTACAACTATTAGACTGACATCTATTAAAAAATAAACAGCAGAGAGCTACAAGTGGTGGAGAGGAGGGGGAGGGAAGGGAACACTCATCCACTGCTGGTAGGAATGTCAAGTGGTGCAGCCATTGTAGAGAAGATTTGGCAGTTCCTCAGGAACCTAATTATAGAACTGCCATGTGATCCAGCTATCCCACCTCTGGGTATATACCTAGAATAATTGAAAACAGGGTCACGAACAAATATATGCACACCAATATTCATAGTAGCATTATTCACTGTTGCCAAAATTTGGAAGCTACCCAATAGATGGATAAGCAAATTGTGGTATATACATACAATAAATATTACTCAGCTGTAAGAAAGAATGCAGTATTAACACATGGGATAACATGGATGAATCTTGCTATGTTGAATGAAGTAAGCCAGTCACTGAAGGACAAATATTACATGACTTTATTCAAATGACTGAAGTAAATTTAGCAGAATCACAGAGCTAGAGTATGGAAGATTGGTTGTCAGAAGGAAAGGGAGTAGAGGGTGGTGAGCTGATGCTCAATATGGGCAAAGTCTATCATAAAGTGGAAGGGGGTGTTTGGGCAGTGAATGGAGGTGATAGTGGTGCAGTTATGTGATTGGATTTGATGGTGTTGGAATGTGTGGGGGAGTAGGGTAGAGGGTTGTTTTGGACTATCCATGGAACAGGGGGAGGCCTGAAGGAAGGAGCAGATGAATTCTGTGCATTTGTAGGTCTGTGGTTAAAACTACAGGGTGGGAATGGTCTTCTGGCAAATCTGGCAGTGGAGGGTTAGTGGTGCAGGGCATCGGGGATGGGGGGATATGTGGTATAGAGCACACCTGGGGCATGCTTCTATGGAATATAAAATTGTTCATCTTATCATAGTGTGTTGTCTCAATGTGTAGGCCCACAAAATAAGAAAATATTAAACTCCCATCGTGGGCAGTCCTACTTACTGTATTCTTAGAGTTTCAGGAATCTCTCAAGAAATGCAATCCAGATAAAGACTTTGACCAAAAGGAGGAAATGGTAAATACAAATTAGTTTTTATGGCTAAGAGATGTCAAAGAGAGTTAAGAGATCATTCCAGAGATTATGCTTATGCATGTCTCATCAGGATCTCATTGACTGCCACAATAAATAGTGCCTCAAACAGCTGGTTGGAGGTAGCTGGTCATACCTCCAAGCACCCTCCTTCCACAAATACAAACAACAAGGTACTCCTTATAAGTGTATTCATTTGCCTCATCCATTCGTGAATTCATATCTTTTCTGAGAGGAGGGAGAAGGAAGAATAAGTGTAACATGGGGTACTTTGGGGACATTGGAATTGTCCTGCATGACATTGCGATGATGGATACAAGCCATTAGCATTTTGTAAAAAACTATAAAATTGTGAGTGCAAAATGTAAACTGTTATGTAACTATAGTCCATGGTTAGTAGCAATGCTTCAATATGTGTTCATCAGTTGTAACAAATGTATGAAAATAATGAAGGCATTTGTTAATGTGGGAAATTGTGGGAAGCAGAGGTGGTTGGGTATACGGGAATTCTCTATATTTTTGATGTAATATTTATGTAATCTAAAGCTTCTTAAAAGTTAAAAATAAACTTCTTTTTAAAAGTTCATGCCTTTCAATCTGATCTTGTTGTTGTTTCTCTGGCCATTCTGGGACTTCCAGATTTAGTATTCTAATGCTCATCCTCAAGTTTATTTATTCAGATGTGCATTTAAACTTTCTAGATATTGTGCAAATTTGCCACCTTCCTTCACTTAGAAAAATTACAATGTAATCTCATTTCTGAAAATAAGTTCATGTAATACCTGAAACAAAATTATTGGAAGGGAATTCTGGAAAATAAGAATGGTAAGAACAAAACCAACCTTCAGTAGAACAGGGTGAGAAGAACAGATATGAATTCAGGAATGGGTGTTGTAGATGAGGCAACTGAATACACTTATAAGGAGTATCTTGGTGTGTGTATTTGTGGAAGGAGGGTGGTTGGAGGTATGACCAGCTACCTCCAACCAGCCGTTTGAGGCACTGTTTATTGTGGCAGTCAATGAGATCCTGATGAGATGTGCATAAGTATAACTTCTGGAATGATCTCCCAACTCTCTTTGAAATCTCTTAGCCATAAAAACTCATTTGTATTTACAATTTCTTCCTTTTGGTAAAAGTCTTTTTCTGGATGCATTTCTAGTTGGAGCTTGGTAATAATCCTTGGTGTCAGGGAGGCTCATCTCCAGGAGTCATGTTCCAAGTTAGGGGGGAGAGTAGTGTGTTTATATGCTGAGTTTTGCTTAGAGAGAGGCCACATTTGAGCAACAAGGAGGCTTTCAGGAGGTAACTCTTAGGCAATATATAAAACTAGGCTAAATTCCAATTTCTTGAGAAAAGTTTCCTAAGTACAATTATCAGTATTAAGAACCTGGCATGATGTTCTGTCTTCCTTCACTAGGCACTGCCCTTGTACTTCAGGGATTCTTGCTGTTCTATTGGAGAATGTAGCAGAACTCTGCAGGATGGGAATTCAGTATTCTTACAGTTATTGTGTGGGTCTCTACTCATGGAGACAATGCCCTATGAACAACTGAACATTTTCATATGCCTTAGAGTCATGCCCCAGGTGGACCCCTTCCCACACATCCCCCCAGCCCCAACACTCCACACCAGTGATCCTCCCCTGCCACAGTTGTGAACCTTCTGTGACCCAAAACCTCTCACAAAATGAAGCCCCCAAATAATCAAGTAAATTTAACAAGAAAATGAAACAATAGTTTTAAAAATAACAAAATTTTAAAAAATTTAAAAAACTTGAAATAATATAAAATTTTAGACATTGTATCTTTCAAATAGCTATATTGAAGTTTTCATTTAAATATAAAATAGTGTACATAATATATACAATGTGAAAAGTTTAAACCTATGTATATACATGTAAAATCATCATCACAATGAAGAAAATGAACAAATACAACACCTGCCAAGTTTCTTGAATCTTCCCTTTTTAATTCTATTTTCCTGCATGTTTTAGTTTCCTATCTTTCCTTTCTTCTAAAACTTATAGAATAGCGTATAATGAGTTGATTTAACAACAGGAACTTAGGGGATCACTGTTTCAGAGTCTAGAAGGCTTGCTTTCTCCAGGGAATGGTATCTTTTGGCTGACTGCCAATCTTTGAAATTTCTTGGACTTTACATACCAGGTTATGTAGATGGCAATGTCTTCTTTCTTTCTGGGTTCCATTGACTTCCAGCTACTTGCTTCTCCCTTCGCTTCTCTTTCTTTGCCCAAATTCCTTTGCTTCCAAAGACTTGAGCATTATTGGATTTAGGCCCATCCCATTAATTTTGGGCACATTTTAACTAATAACACCTTCAAAATTCTTATTTACAAATGGGTTCACATTCACAAGTCAAAGATATGGGACCATAAAATGCTTTTTGTGGGGTACATGATTCAATCCCCAAAACTGCCTCTCTGCTAATAACTAGGAAAACCGTGATCTGTTTTCTTGAATGTTGAATTAATATTCAGTACCTAGAATTTCAGTATATGGAATTGTGTATTTTGAAATACTGAATGGTGAGGATTTGGATTTTTTTCACTCAAATTACATATTCTGAGGTTCATTCGTATTATGTATATATCAAGAGTTCTTTCCTTTTATTGCTGAAGATATTTTAATGTTTGAAAATTCCACAGTGTTTTTATCCATTCACTAATATTGGATATTTTGCTGTATCTAATTTTTGCCTATTACTAATTTTCTTTAATCATTCATGTACAAATCTTTATATGGGCAAATGTTTTCAGCATGTTGGGTGAATACACATGGTGGAATGGCTGGTCACATGGGAAAGTATATATTTAATATTTTAAAGAAATTTCCAAAAATTTTTCAAGAGTGGTTGTGCATTTTGTATCTCCTCTAGAAATGTGTGAGAGTCCTGTGGTGCCATGTACTTGGCAACAATTAATGTGGTCAATCTGTAATTTTAGCCATTCAAGTGAGTATTTAGCAGTACAATTACAGTTTTATTTTGTGCTAACCTAATGATTAATGATGTCTAGCATCTTTTCATGTACTTATTTTCAAGTTTGTATATTACTTGATAAGTTATTTTTTCAAAACATTTTTTCACTTTTTATTGGGCTGTTCATTTTTTTCTTATGGAATTTTTCTTATATTATGTTCTGAAGAGTAGTTCTTTAATAACTATATGAGTTTCAAATATTTTCTCCCTCAGTCTAATTTGTTTATTCATTCTTTTAGTCATCTAATTTTTACAGCATAAATTTTCATTTTGATAAAGTCCCATTTATTATTTATGTTGTTAAGGATCACATTTTCATAACATATGTACCAATTCTTTACAAATCCAATGTCATGGAGATTTCCCCCTGTTTTATTCTATATATTTCATTTTTTATATTTAGTGTAGATGTCTATGATCCACTTTGAATGAATTTTTGTATAAAGTATGAGGTATAGATTGAGTTTCATGTTCTGCATATGGTGTACCTGTGTGATATGAGTGTTCATAAGCAAGGTTAAGGTATTTATTTAAATAAACTTCAGTATAGTGGACTTTAAATTTCTAGGAAATCATGTACTAATGGATAGAATTTCTTAAATTACGTATTTATGACCAAATATATTTCTTAAATAGCTTGTACTTGCACTAATATGCTGGGTAAATAGATTGATCAAATTCATCATACATTATTTGACCTATTTTTGCAAACATCAGGCTTTTTATTACAGGCTGAAAAATGAATGCTAGAAAGGACTATTAGCAAAAAGATAATTAATCTTAGTTTTGTTGCTAAGCATTCTCCTTTGGCTTCTCTCTGTGTCCAAATTCCTTTGCTTCTAATGATGATGGGGTAGGTCTTTCCACAACCCCTCTTCAAGATTCCAAAAAACAACCATAGCACACACAGAAATTCTCATCATATACACAGTAACATACACATACACAAACACAAACATATGTGCACAACACCATCTTACCTTACTAAAAAAATGAAATAATTCTTGGAAAAATAGCATATTGAACCAACTCAAAGAGAAATATTAATACATTAGGCACATCTCATTGTCTTTGGAAGAAACAAAATGATTTTCCTTATATTCCAAAAAAGTCCATTCTCCAAGACATAAATATGTTATTAGATTGGCCCAAAGATTTGAAACATCAAAAAATAATGTTCCTGGAGCCAAAGACAAACATTACTGCCTCTGTGCTATTAATACTTCCTAGTTATTGCTCTGGCCTCAGGATATGAGTAACTCAAGGAGGGAAGCTCAGTGACAACATTGTAATCACATCTTTGAGAAAAGGAAAATTTCTTAACAGGGAGAAGTTTCTAGAGAAATGGGAAACAAAAAACAGGGCTGAGAATGGATTATGTGATTTATAAGATGTGGGGTAAATGCATATTAGAAGACTAATAATACTTTGTTGCAGAAAATAAATGACTTAAAGGATATTAATAGGGGATTGATAACCTGCTAGAATTCATTTCTCTCTGAGAGGCACTTGGGAATATTTGCTAAAGTTTCTTTCAGATGTCCTTTATCTTGTTATTCATGCATGATTGTGAAAGACATAAGGGGATGTTCCACATATGTAAGAAGGTTGTATGCAGTCAAATAAAAAGAGGATATAGTAGTTTATTCAGTACAGTAAGATTTTTTTAGATCTTTGTCCTAGGCAAATTTCTAGAAAAAAGGGAGATATAAATAAATAAATAAATAAATAAATAAATAAATAAATACAGACAGACATAACATTATATTCTGGCTCAGTCAAATTAGGAAAACACACTTCATAAAAATAAATAAATGCCCATTGTATGAAATAGAGTAAGATTACATTTGATTAGCAATTTAAACACAAGGAAGAAAGGAAGTACAGCCATACATAGTTTTATAGCACTTAAATTTAATGTGCTTTTACAGATATTGTGATATTTCTAAATTGAAGGTGGGTGACATCCCTGCATCAAGCAAGTCTGTTAGTGCAAGTTTTTCAACAGAATATGCCTATTTCATGTCTCTGCACTACATTTTGCTAAGCCATGAAATATTTCAAATTTTCATTTTTATTGTATCTGTTATAGTGACCTGTGTTCAGTGATCTTTGGTATTACTACTTTAATTGTTTTGGAGCACCACAAACTGTACCCATATGAGATGGCAAATTCATTTGATTATAGTTGTATGTGTGCTGACTGCTCCACCAACTGCCATTCTCATCTCAACCCTCTCTTCAGGCATCTCTGTTCCTTGAGATGCAGCAATATTGAAATTGGGCCCATTAAATCCTAAAATGGTCTCTAAGTGTTCACATGAAAGAAAAAATTGCATGTTTCACAATTTAAATCCACACCTAGAAATGATTAAGTTCAGTGAAGAAGGCAAGTCAATGCCAAGAGAGGCTGAAAGCTAGGCCTCTTGTGTCAAACAGCCAATTTGTGGAATGCAAAGGGCATGGTCTTGAAGGAAATTAAAAGTTCTACCCTAGTGAACACAGGAAAGATAAGAAAGCCAAACAACCTTATTTCTGATTTGGAGAAAGTTTTCATGGTCTGGATAGAAGCTCAAAGCAGCCACATTTGGGAGAGGTGAGGAAGTTTAAGAAAAAAGTTTGAAGCCAGCAGAGGTTGCTTAATGAGGTTAATGAAAGAATCCATCTCTATAACATAAAAGTACAGGGTGAAATTGTAAGTGCTGATGCAGAAGCGGCATCAAGTTGACCAGCAGATCAACGTGGTAATATTAAACAACAGATTTTCAATGTTGATGAAACAGCCTTATGTTAGTAGAAGATGCCATTGAGGACTTTCATAGCTAGAGAGAATTCAATGCATGATTTCAAATCTTCAAAGACAGGTTCTACTTATCTTATATAGTCACATGTTACAGTTTTTAGCTTTCCTTCTAGTAATATACATGACCTTAGACTTTCCCTTTCAACCACTGCTAGTTACAAACACCACGATATTCTTTAACCATTTCTATTCATTTCCAAAGATTTACAAACAACCTTTTACCGATTCTGCACAGATTAACTCTCAGCTTTCCATTCTCTACCCTCATTCTATTTCCTGGTGACCTATATTCTAATTATTAACTCCCTGAGTTTAAACAATATATTTAGTTCATAAAAGCACAATCATACAGTATTTATCTTTTTGTGTCTAGCCTGCTTTACTCAACATGTTGACCTCCAGGTTCACCCATGTTGTTATATGCTTCACATCTTCATTTCTTCTTACCTCTGCATAATATTTCATCATGTGTATACACCCCAATTTGTTTATCCATCATCCATTGATGGACTCCTGGGATGTTTCCAATTTTTAGCAATTGTGATTAATGCTCCTATAAACATCAATGTGCAGATATCTGTTTGTGTTTCTACTCTCAGTTCTTCTGGTTATATACCTAATAATGGTATTGCTGTGTCCCATGGCAAGTCTATATTCAACTTCCTTAGGAACTGCCAAACAGTCCTCCACAGTGGCTGTACCTTTCTACATTCCCACCAAGAGTGAATAAGTGTTCCTATCTCTCATCCTCTCCAACATTTACAGAATATAGGGGACATTGCATATATAAGACTGCTTTTATAAAATATAAATACAAATATACTAGAGAGAAGGAAAAAGAATAGCTATGTACAGCAGGGAAAGCATAGAGTGATTGAGAGGTGAGGAGTTTTGTTTGTTTGTTTTTTGTTTATTATTAGAATAAGGAAAGTGCTCTGGGAATGTTAGGGGTGATGAATGTACAAATATGCAATTACACCAAGTATCACTGATTGTTGATTATACTCTTTGGATGGATTCATGCTTTATTAATATGTAACAATAAAATTGATTTGTTAAAAAATACTATCTACTTATCATCTATTTATTTATTTTGGTTTGAAGAATAGGAAATAAAAAATTGAGTCCATCTTTTAAATTGTTCTTCCTACCTAAAAATAGCAGGTGAACTTTTGCTGAACAGTTTTGTTTCACTGGTTTGCTTAATTTTGTTAAATAATTTCTTCTTTCCCATTCAATTCCCTCATAATATCCCCTTTGTCCTCATATCACTCAATGTCTTTAATCCACTTCTTAGACTGTTGTAATCCATTTGTTTGTTTGAACTAAAATTCTTCCCTCACCCCATTTTTTCCCCCTGAAGCTTCCCAGACCAAAAGACAGGCCCTTTCTGTGAACTCTGTCTTCCCTGCCTTTTTGCTATTTACCCCTTCCTGGTTGTTAGGCTACTGTTTTCATAGTTTGGTATTCTCTTTCTCTAATTAGACAATAGACTCTTCATATCCCCCGTAAGCACAATGCTGTGTTTCTGAGAGTTACCAAGAGAAATTAATGTCAGTGGGGTAAGGATTAGAGGTAGCTTATCCTATGCTTTCTCAGTGCACCCACATCGACCAGTGAAATCAGGCACTGAATTCTAGTTTCAAAATGCTTGAGAAGTCCCATTGTTTTGGTCCACTGAACAAAGAAGGACAATTCCTAATCTCAAATTAGTATGTTTCAACTGCTTAGATTAAATTTAGAGATCCCCCTTTCTTGCTCAGCCAAATTCAGCCTTTTTCTCAACAGAACATTCCCCTCAAAGTTGTGACATTAGAAGTGGGGACTTATTTCCTTCACATTGGTTTATTTAATCTAAGGCACGCTTACACCAAGTAGGGGTCGGTTTTGTTATTCTCAGAGAAACAATTTTGCCAACACTAGAAATTAAAATGGAATTGCCAGATTAGTACAAATGGTTACTTTTATTCTTTCTTTATACTGGTACATATTTCTAAATTTATAAACAAAGCTGGCATTTCATTTATCCTTGCTTATTTCCTAGGTCATGTAAACCTCAAAGGAAACTTGAAGACATTTTCTAAACGATCTAGTATGTAGTTGGTGCACAGGAATATGTATGTGTTCATTGATTTTTAATATATTACATGCTATTTATTATATATGCATCCAGTAAGCCCTATAACAGATAATAGGTACAAAAACAGAATTGATTCCTGACCTAAAGGAACTTAGTCTAAAAGGGAAAAATGAGCTAACTAATAGCAACTCAAAGTAGTAATTAACTTAAGTATTTAAAAACACAAAGAAAACTAATTTCTATTTTTTTTTCTTTAAGGCTTTAATAAGGAAAAATTGACATACAAAAAAACTGGACATATTTAAACAGTACACTTTTAATAAGTGTTGATATGTGCCTACACCCATGAAACCATCACCAATCAAGATGACATTTCCATACCACCAAATATATTGTCCTGCCACTTAAGAAACCCTTCATCTCCCTCTCCACATAACAATCCATCCCACCTCTCTACAGGCAATCAATGAGCTAATTTCTAAAACTATCGATAAGTTTCCATTTTCCAAAATTTTATAAAAAGAAGATTCCTTTTAAAATGTTACTACTGATTGACAGCGCACCACCATATCATCCAATAGTACTGTTGGAGGTGTACAATGAAATTAATTTTTTCATGCATGCTAATATGTCCTTTCTACAACCCATGGAGCAAAGAGTAATTTCAACTTTCAAGTCTTATTCTTCAAGAAATACATTTCCTAGGCCTATAGCTGCCATAAATTGTGATTCCTCTGATAGATCTTGTCAAAGAAAATTGAAAATCTTTTGGAAAGGATTCACCCTTCTACATAACGTTGAAATTACATGATTCATGGGAGGAAGTCAAAATATCAACATTGACAAGAATTTGGAAAAGGTTGATTTTCACCCTTTTGGGGGTTCATGACATCAGTAGAGGTAGTAACCATAGTCAGGGTGGAAATAGAGAAATAAAATTAGAAGTGAATCCTGAAGATGTGAATGAACTGCTACAATCTCATGACAGAACTATAAAGGATGAATGAAGAAAGAAAGTGTTTTCTTGAAATGGAATACATTCCTGGTGAAGATGCTATGAATATTGTTGAAGTGGCAAAAAAGGATTCAGAATATTATATAAACTTAGTTGATAAATCAGCCGCAGGATTTGAGAGGATTGACTTCAGTTTCAAAAGAAATTCTCCCATGGGTAAAATGCCATAAAAAAGAATCGCATGCTCCAAGAAATCTTTCCTGAAAGAGTCAACTGATGTGGCAAACTTTACTGTTGTCTTACCTTAAGAAACTGGCACAGCCCCACCAACCTCAGCAATCACTACCTTGATGAGTCAGCAGCTGTCAACATCAAAGCAAGACCCAACCACAGCAGAAAGATTAGGACTTGCTAAAGGCTCAGGTGACGGTTAGCATTTTTAACAATAAAACATTTTCAATTAACATATGTACATTTTTAGACTTAATTCTATTGCACACTTAATAGAATACAGTAGAATGCAAACAAAACTTTAATATGCACTGGAAAACCAAAAAGCTTGTGTGACTTGCATTTGTGTGATATTCGCTTTATTGTTGTGGTCTGGAAACAACCCACAATATCTCTGAGGTATCCCTGTATTTCCGGTCTGTTGAGTATGCAAAATTCTCCTGGACCACATAATTTAAGAAGTACTGTGAATTATATGTAACCCATGACCCTCAAATATAGGGGAAGAGGGATCTAAGTAGAGAGATAGAAGCAGGGGAAAAAACAGCCTATAAGTGAGAGATCAGAGAGTATATTGGAGAATATAGTGGGGTGCAATATAGCCAGTTTAAATCATCCAAGCAAAGGAAAACAAAAGACAAAAGGGTATTAGAAGAGACAACATGAGTCTTTTATGGCATATTCCATACTAAAACTTCATATGTGTTAGTCAACATAATCTTATAACCTACTTAGAAAACATATCCCAATTTCAAAGATATTTAAAAAATGAGGGTACTCTGAATAGAGGAAATTGCAAAGATCCATGAATAAAAATTGACCAGGTTGGTCTTGATGCAGGTATATTTGACCTGAAAACCTATTATTGTAGTGCAACATCATAATTTCCACCAATGCAGTAATTTCTAAGATTAGTAAATTGGTCATGAACCAAATTGGGGAGATTTCTGACTAACATGAGAGAAGTTTGGATTTTATTCCAAGGAAAATAGTCTTCCTTGTAAATTGTCAAAGATGGGAATGACAGTATTAAGGATGAATTTTAGGGAGATATTTCTTGCATTCTTCAATTACAGAGGACACAACTGGGACCATTTGGACCTATTAACAGGAAGATTGCAGTATTCATAATAGCATTTAATAATAGTATTTTGTATTATTGGATCTTATAATGTCAGAAGTCATTTAGTCCAACTACCAAAGAAAGCTTACCTTCATTCAACACTGACTTTAATAACTACATTAGGTACACAACATGGGAATCACAATAAATATCACCATATTAACTTTAATTCTTAATGTGCCATTTGAGACCACACCTTTTGCAGGGTCATTTTCATTTCCATATTTCTCAGAGTATAGATGAAAGGATACAGCATGGGGACAATCACAGTGTAAAACACAGAGATTCCCTTGTCCTTATTCTCATGCTCAGCAGGCAAACATAGATAAAGAGACCAGGCCCAAAAAACAAAACTACAACCATAATGTGAGAGCTACATGTTGAGAGATCTTTGCGTCATGCCGCAGAGGTGTGTCCTAAGATTGTACGGGATGAGTATGTAACAAGTCACCAGGCCAGGGAAAATTAAAGCCTTTGACATCCCTGAATTGATAACTAAGATACTAACAACATGAATATCTTTGCAGACCAGTTTGAAAAGAGGCTTCACTTCACACATGTAGTGATTGATCTGATTAGGACAACAGAAAGGTAAATTGAGAACCATGATCAGTAGAGCAATAGAGTGCCAGAATGCCAAAACCCAGGCCTGGAAGATCAGTGTGTTACACCTCTGCCAGTTCATAATGACCATGTAGTGCAGCGGCTTGACAATGGCAACATAGTGGTCAAACACCATGGGCACCAAGATTAATATTTCTGCACTTGCCAGCAAGTGGAAGGTGAAAAGCTGGGTTATACAGTTGTTATAAGAAATGATTTTTCTCTCTGAAGCTAAGTCTCTGATTAGCCAAGGAACCACAATGGAGGTGAAGGAGAGGCCCATGAGGGAGAGGTGGCAGAGAAAGTAGTACATTGGTTGTTCAATCAGATGGGTGCAGGTGATCGTAAGCAAGATGAAGATGTTCCCCATTAAGGCTGCTAAATAACAGAGCAAGAACAAGAAACAAAGGAGGGGCTCTATCTGCTTATTCTCCCATAGCCCCAAGAAGACAAATTCAGTGACATTGTTCTGATTTCCCATGAGGTTAGTGTGAGTCCAAGCACACACTAGAAACGTAATTTATCTGAAATAATATAGAACACAGTATTAAACATTTAACAGTATTTTTAACCTTGGTGTGATTTATAAACTGAAAAATGGTGTAGGTCATAGTGTATTTATTACAAGGCTTAATCATTTAAAATCCTTTTAGGTTAGGGCATTTTAATCATATCATATGAAACTTAATGAAGGCATATTGTAATCCTTATATTTTATAAATATTTTACATGATTAAATCCCATAACAACAGGAGTAAGAGTTACTATTCTTATTCTCATTTTATATAAGGTGTATTAGAGGTGTAGGAGGGTTCAATTAATTACACAACATCATTAAGATGTAAAGTAACAGATATACGATATGAAGTTGTACTTGATGCCAGATTCCACAGGTTTGCTATATTATCCGTAGGCCAAAGGGACCCAGCCATTTTCTATCTCTGTAAAATAAATGGGGTCTTTTTCCATCTCTGCAGCTTACTACCTGTATAAATATAAGCAATTCCCTCTCCTTCTTGATGCTACATGTAATTTACCTAGAGTCCTCAAATCACCCTATAATTCCACCCTGTAGTATCCATTGAAACTATATATTTATTCTTGAAATTAAAAAAAAAAATCAACTCTTAATCACATCTCAGAAATAACCTGAATTATTTGTTAAAAAATTTCAACGACTCTACTTCTTGTCGTGTTTTGCCATGATTCAGGGTATTAATTAGCTGGAAATAGGGAATTAGTTGACAATTACTAGGTCTCTGAATATAGGAAAATGGAGCATTGTTAAATAAAAGCCTCACCTTTCTCCTAATTAGGTAAAAGGCTTTTTGAGGCTGCTGTTACAAATACTTAGAAGCTCATTGTTATCTGTTACCGTGTTGAATGAAGTATCAAGATGAAACAATTACCTGCTTATCTGAGCATACCTATAGAAGAGTGCAGACATGCAGATGTTGTATATCTGGGAGGAGGGAGTTAATATGCTGAAAGCAGCACCTTTAGCCCATATCAAAGGCCCTCCTCACCAAAATCATCTTGTGCACCAATGGATTATTGTGGATTTTTTATAGTAGAACAAAAATATGATGAAGTTACAGATCCCTAGTCTAAGGAACATGAATAGGAGCACCCAGGCTTGGATAGCCTAACATTTCCACAATGCTAGCATTAATCACCTCATTCTATCTGAGAATTCCTGTCTAACTGGCAAGTGGAACCAATGATACTGCCAAGACCAAAAGAAATGAAGCCCATGTAAAGAATGTATTATGAGAAAGGCTTAAGATTCTAACTTAAGTCAAGTCCTCAGAACAGCTCCCTGAAAATTTCGCTGAGGATAAACAGCCATGTAATAAAATAGGATTCTATCACGGTCATAAATTAATTGGTCTGCTGGTTGTTTTACTAATGTTATATAAATACTAAGTATGAGAAATAATCATGGATATGGGTGTAAGCATTCTGGGCTCAAAATACAGCTTAAAATAGCACAACCCCATAAGTTGAGAATACTCAAACCTGTCCTCTATGTATGTCAATTAATCTTATAAGTTAAAGAACATAATGTATCTAGGAATAAATTTGCAGTAAAACTATAAAAATATTCTAGAATAACTAGAGAACTAAAACTGTAGAAGGCTAAACTCTAGCTTTAGAATATTTCCAAAATATTGGCGCAATTCTCAAGATTTCTTAATATTAGGTCCAGTCTTGTATCTACAATGATTCCACATCAGTTGCAAAAAAACAGACCTAAGTAGGAAAAGATCCTTAAAAGCATTGCCAATTGATTAGTTACTGGGAATCCTCTTAGAAAGCAAACTCACACTGAATTATTTCCTGGAACCATCCTCTCATATCATTTCAATTCTGGTCTTATTCTAATGCTTACAATCTCCCTTAGTTATATGTGAATTAATTCTCTCTCCATCTTCCTCCCTCCTCTCTCTCTAGGTCTCTCTGCCACTCTCTCTTCCCTTCTTCCTCTCCCCCTTCCACTCTGTCTCTCACACACATGCACACACACGCACACACTCATGCACCTATACATGGACACATGCAAATAAATGCAGTTTTAGAAATAATTTTGAGCATACCTTTTTCCTAACCCTCAAAGTTTCTTCCAAACTCCCTCTTCCCTTACAAATTAAATCCCTAGAGAAAAAGTCTGCTAAGAATTCTTCACGACTATCTCAACTACATTTTCAAATAAGAAAAAAAAGATTGAAGTAAAAGTCTAACAAAATTGAAGAAGAAGAAATGAGAAACTAAAGAAGGAAAAATTGTTGAGAGTGGGGATTATGAATAAGTTCATGAAAGCATATGGATAGATAAAATGGCAAAACATCTTTTTTTCAGATTCATTATCTATTTATCTCATCTATTATAAAGAAAAATTTGTGAAACTGAAATTCATAGGCTTAACTCTTTCATGGATTTAGAGTAAAATGTTTAAATATCATAAATTAAGCAACACTATATTCCAGACACTCTATTAGATATCTTACATATTTCCACTATTTGTTTTCAATATGACCTGGTGAGGGTTTATTATAACTCCAATAGTTTATTAGAGAATATATTTACATTATTAGTTTATATATTGTTTTATTACAACCAAAGTTCAAGTTTACACAAATGCTAAGGGAAAGTCTTATGTGTGCCTTGTTGAATGATTGTAAAGCTCAAATATTTCTCACTATGCTTGAATATTTTCTCACCAATACAAATATAAACTGAAAACCTTAATTTGGTCCCAAGTTTCATTCAGATATTCTGCATGGCCTCTCCTGAAAATAGGTAACAGGAATGTATTCCAGATCATTATAAACTTACAAGTTTGGAAATACTAAGATCAAAATACATATAAAGCAAAGAGGTATTTGAAGTCCTAATGATTTTATCCCAAATCATCTTTTAAAATTGATGAATACTAAACACCACGTTCATCACCTCTTCTGCAACAATGTACTCTTCTTTGGAAAGTCATACTGGGCCCTTGTAGGTTTCTGTATTGTGCTATGAAACTAGCAAATTGATGTGGAAAGCTTTGGACTTTCACAGGAATCTTCCATCACAAAGATATTTTGAGAAACCCTTGCTGGGAACACCTTAAATTAAAAGGCACAAGAAGAACCAGAAAGGAAAGCTCCCGTGGGCTTTTCACAGCAGCCAAGTATATGTACTTAAAATTACAGAAGTAAAGCCGATACTATCATCGTGGTCACATGGATTGCTTTAAGGCTTTCTAATTTTGCATTCATTTATTCAGGCCATTATTTTAAAAGTTAAGAAGTACTGTTAGATTATGGCACTGAAGAAATATGCATATATGTTTTTCCATCTGTCCTGTATCCTAATCTCCTCAAAGACAGTAGTCACTGTTTACTATGGTACGTTATACATATTAAGAAACATTGAATTCTTCTTTATCATCTAACTGCATTAATGTGCTAATAGAGTTTCAAAAGAGCAGTAATTTTTTCCTCAGTGACACAAAATTTTTGCCATTATCATGATGATTGGAAGACATTTCTAGAAATTTAATTATACCAATTTCAAAGTTTAATGTGATGCACACTGTTTTGAGCTACTAGTAATCAATGAGTATTAGATAATAGAATTAGGAAAATCCACAATGCATACTCAATTTCTTATTATATTATTTTCTGTTTCTGATATGTTTGTCTAAATTTTTCCCCTGGGGAAGGGGATAAGGACAGTGAAAATAGAATCTAAAAGGAAAAGAGTTGTGTTAATCGTACCCCTTTATTGAGAACAGACTACCCACATGGGCCTATGCAAGGTCCCTCATGTGTTATTTTATTTTATAATATTTTTTTCCTGTTTTCATGCATTTGTATTTCTCTTTATCTTGGCACCCATTATACTGTATTAATCAGGACTCTCTAAAGAAACAGAAACAACAGGGTATATATGTTTGTATGTATGTGTGTTTTGCATAAATGTATATAGGTATGTGTAAATATATGTTTATGGGTGTAAATATATATGTGTATGTATAAATATATAAATAAATATCTTGAGTTTTTAATAGGAATTGCCTTCCATGACTGTCAGTTTTGGCAAATCCAAATTCTTCAATTTGAGAACTCCCATGAAGATTTTAACGAATTCCCAGTAGAAGCTGACTGCAGGAGAGAAATAAATTCTTCTTTCTGACTGATGAAGGCATAAGTTCTTTCTTTAAGGTCTTCAAGTGATTGGATGAGGTGTCTCTCATTACTGAAAGCAATCTCCTTTGTTGATTGTAGCTGTAATCAGCCATAAATGCAATAAGCTCACTAATGATTTAAATCCACAAAATACCCTCACGGTAAAATATCAGGTCATTACTTGCTGGACCAAACAACCAGACACCATAACCTAGCAAAATTGGCACATGAACTTAACCATCAAATTAAAAAATGTCAGTTTTCAACACTTATTATTCCCCAGGTATGTCACATCTTTGTGGTTTTCTTGCTGCTGTCCAAATCTTTGAAAATAATCTCTTGTTTTTTACTCTCATTCAACTATGGCCTTTGAATCTGTCCTATGTTTGCTCTAAGATCCAGACTGACAAAAGCACTTAATAATATTGCCTCAATATATATGAAGCAAAGTTGGATAAAGCTACATATAAAATGGATAAATTCACCTTCCTGGTGGAACATTGACTCATTTATCAATTATTGATAAAGCAAGCAAAATTAAGAAATAAAAGATAAAATAACACAATTAAAAACTGTATATGGGCATATTTAGACAAATATACAATTATACATCCAAATAATTGAAGAATACATATTCCTACATACAAAGATAGAATATTTTAAAAATGCCTATTAGAGCATTAAAAATCCTCAATAAACTTTAAAGAAGAGACATTGTTCAGAACTGGGAATTTAAGGTAGAAGTTAACAATAATTGATTTTATATATATTTGGAAATTAAAAGGTTATCTAAATATCTTTTAAAGAATAAACAATCCTAGAAAAAAACTTAAATACCTTTATTTGAATGATAGTGAATTGGTTTCAATCCAGAGTTATAAATAGCTTGCATAGTCCTCACTCACAGTCACTAACCAAGAAAAAAGCTGAAAAACTGAATATCAACAAATCTTAAACCTTTCAGATAATTGAGGTTCCATGGAAAACTATCTCCTCAAAAACTGAAGAGAAAGGCAGATACAGAGAATCGCTGTTTACCTGGAGCAGAAACCACAGCAGATGGAGTCAGCCTTCAGAAGTAAAACTAATAGGTATAATTTGGGGGCATTTTTGGAACTTGGGAATTGTCTTGAATGTCATTGCAATGACAGATATAGGATATTGTATATCTTATAACTGACAAAAATGTATGGGAAAGAGTGTAAACTACAATGTAAATTATAATCCATGCTTAGTGCCAATGCTCCAAAATGTGTTCATCAATTGTAATGAATGTACCACACTAAGGAAGAAGGTTGTTAATGTAGGGAAATGTGGGAGGGCTAGGGAGCGGGGCATATGGGAATCCCCTATAATTTTTATGTAACATTTATGTAATCTAAGTAACTTTAAAAAAATAAAAATGTATATTAAAAAAAAAAACAAAAAACTGAAGGGTAATTGACAAATTGCTGGAGTCAAAGCATGGGATAGATTGAGAGAAAAAAATTCCTGAAACCAAACTTTAGGGGCACCCACATTTACTTGAGTCTTACGTACAGAAACCCAATCTGATTCCCTCTCTGAACTTCAGAGAAAAATATCCTTACGTTTCCAGCATTGGAGGGGAAAACTGACAATTTGAAATAAAACAGAAGCAGTCTGTTCTCATTAACAAATTCCTGCCTTATTTTACCAAAGCCTAACCAAAGAGGGTTTTTCCAAATTAACTTGCTTGGGGGAAGGGAAATACCAAATTGCAGCTCTCTCCAGACTTCCTGTCTCACCTAAGGGGTGGAATTATATTGTATGATATTTCTGTTATTTCACCTCTTCACCAACACTCTGTGGTCAATCTTTGATTTTAGCCATTCAAGTGGCATTTCATTTTACATGATTGCTAATGATGTCTAGCAGCTTTTCATATATTGTTTGCTAATTTTATATCTTTTTTGATGAATTTTCTCTTCAAAATATTTGTTCATTTTTAATTGGGCTGTAGAAATTTTATTGTGTTGTTCAAATTTTTCTTATTCATATGTAATATATTTTTATATATTCCAAATAGTAGTTCTTTGATGACTATATAATTTTCAAATACTTTATCCAAGAGCATAACTTCATTTTTCTTTCCTATTTATGATCTTATTCATACAACAAAACTTTTTGCCTTGTTAAAATGCATTTATCATGCCATTTCTTTTCTGGATTACAGTTTTGTGTTGAATTTAACAGTTCTTTGCCTAATCCAAGGACTTCACAATTTTCTTCTATGTTTCATTATAGATATTTCATATTTTATATTTTATATAGAATTCTAGGATCCATTTTGAATTAATGTGTGTGTAGTGTGTGAGATACAAGTCAATTTTAATTTGCTGTGTGTATGTGTATGTCCAATTATTCCACCAACATTTGTTAAAAACATTATCATTTCCCCACGGAATTACTTACAGCCTTTTGCTGAGATTTATTGGACCATGTATGTGTGCATCTAATTGTGGACTCTCTAGGTTGTTCAGTTGTTCTAATTATCCATCTTTATGAAGTTGCCACACTTATTCGATTACTATAGGTTTATAAAATGCCTTGATTTCACATATAAAGGACACTGGATAAGTTTAAGTTCTGATTCCTCATCTGAAACCATGAATGTGAAAAGGCAGTGGTATGGCATAACTGAGGTGCTGAAAGAGAATAAAATGCCAGCTAAGAAAGATAACCTTTAGAAAGACCCTTCTTGCATTCCTAAAATACAAGTGGTAAATCCTGGAACAAGTTAGATCTTTAAATTGAATGTTCCTATAAGAATTATAGTAATTTTAAATTTAGGTTCTTGTATTGTCAGAAGTCATTTAGTCCAACTCCCAAGGAAAGCTTACTTTCATTCTACAATGATGTTAATAATACATACACTAGGGACAGGGCACGGAAATCACAATGAATATTACCTTATTACCTTTAGTTTTCAAGGTTTAATTTGAGTATACACCTTTTTCAAGGCAATTTTTATCTCCACCTTTCTCAGTGTATAGATGAAAAGATTCAGCATAGGGGAAATCACAGTATAAAACAGAGAGATTTCTTTATCCTTGTTCTCACTGCCAGCAGGTGGAATATAGATATAGAAACAGGGCACAAAAAACAAACCTACAACCATTACACGAGAGCTACAGTTTGACAGAGATTTGTGTCACACTGCAGAGGTGTGTGTTTTAAGATTGTAAAATATGTTTATGTAAGAGGCCACCAGGACAGGGAAAATTAAAACCCCTGACATCCCTGAACTGGCAATAACTGATACAAGCAACATGTATAACTTTGTAAACCAGTTTCAAAAGAGGCTTCACATCACATACATAGTGATTGATCCGATTAAGGCAACAGAAAGGTAAACAGGACCATGAGCTGTAGAGCAATAGAGTGCCAAAAACCCAGGCCCCAGGCCACAATGATCAGCGTGTTACACCTCTGCTGGTTCTTGATGGCAATGTAGTGCAAGGGCTTGACAATGGCAACATAGTGGTCAAAAGCCATGGACACCACGATGAATATTTCCACAGCCTCAAGCAAGCGGAAGTGAAGAGCTGGGTCATCAGTTCTTTGGGGAAATGTTTTTTTTCTCTAAAGCTAAGTCTCTGATTAGCTGGGGAATTACAGCGGAGATGAAGGAGAGGTCCATGAGGGAGAGGTTGCAGAGAAAGTAGTACATTGGTTGTTCAATTAGATGGCTGCAGGTGATAGTAAGATGATGAAGTTCCCCATTAAGACTGTCAAGTTAACAGAGCAGGAACAAGAAGCAGAACAGTAGCTCTATCTGCCTATTCTCCCATAGCCCCAAGAAGACAAATTCAAGTCATTGTTCTGATTTTCCATGAGGAAATGTGACTCCAGAGTACACAATAGAAACTTAATTTATCTGAAATAATACAGAATATAAAACTTATAATAGCATGTTTAACCTTGGTGTGAGTTATAAATTGAAAAATGATGCTAGTCATGGTGGATTTATTACAGGTTTTTGTGATTGAAAATCTTTTTAGATTAGGACAGTTTTGTCAAGTTAAATGATTTTTAATGAGAATATATATATATATTTTTATTTTTTTATTTATATATATATATATAAATATATTTTAAGAGGTGCTTAGATTACTGAAAATATTACACAGAACCCCCTGGGATTCCCATGTTGCCCACCTCCTACACCTCCCACCACATCCCACACAAACATCTCCCACAAGTGTGGCCCACCACCCTCAATGGACTTACACATCCTGGGGCCTTGCCACCAACCATAGATCACAGTTCACATCGTAGACCACACTCTCTCCCACACAGTTCTGAGTGGTGTGTGCTGATTTAATATATTTTAATCCTCACATTTTATAAATATTTACATTTATTAACTCCCATAACAACCCAAGGCTAAATAGGTACTATTCTTATACTCATTTTATATATGGGGCATTAGAGGCATAGGAGGGTTCAATTAATCACATCAGTAAGGTATATAGTAGCAGGTCCAAGACATGAATCTTTAGCCCATTCCAGATTCCATGCTCTTCAAGGCTACGCAGTGTTAGTCAAAGGCCAGAAGGACTCAGCTATTTTCCATCTCTGCAAAATAAAGAAGGTGTTCCTCCATCTCTGCCACTAACTTCCTTCATAAATTTAAGCCACTCTCTCCCCTTTTCTATCCTACTTATAATTTATCTGGACTCATCAAATCAACCTAAAATTCCACATATCCACTGAAACTAAATATTTATTCTGGAAATTGAAAAAAAAAAATCAAGGCTCTTAATCAAATCATAGAAATAACCTTATTAAGTTGCTAATATTTTCAGTGACTCTACTTTTTGTCATATTTGGTCAAAGCTCAGGACATTTGTTGGCTGGAAATAGGGAATTAAATACAGAAATTGCTAGGCTTCTGAATATGGGACATTAATAAAAGTCTCACCATTCTCCTAATTATGTTAAAGGTATATTTTTGAGGCTGCTGTTAGAAATACTTTATAAAGGTAATTATTGTCTGTTGCCAAGTTGAATGAATTAAGGGAATGAAATAATTACTTATTCATTTCAACATACACTTAGATGAGTGCAGACATCCAGATGCTCTGTATCTGGGAGGAGGAGCTAATATGCTGAAAGTATCACCTTTATCCTTTATCAAAATATCCTCCTCATCAAGGTCATCTGTTGACTAAAAAACTATTACTTTCAGTGGGATGCTTTTGGATTTTATTTTACAGTATGGGAACAATATGATGTAGTGCACAGATCCCTAGCCTAAGGAACATGAAAATGTGCATCTGATCTTGGATATCCTAATATTTCTACATTGCTAGCACTAATCACCTCATTCCATCTGAGTCTTCGTACCCAACAGGCAAATGGAACCAAATAGAAGGTCTATTTATCTTCTGACAAGAACAAAAGAAATGAACCCTATGTAAAGAATATATTATGATACAGGCTTAATATTCTAACTTAAATCAAGTTCAGAACAGCTCCCTGGAAATGTTTTGCTGAGGATAAACAGCTGTGTAATGAAATGGGATACCATCATTGTCATAAATTAATTGGTCTGCTTTTCTTTACAAAAAAGTGTTGTTGTATTCATGTTAGACAAAGTATGAGAAAAAACATGGATATTGGTGTAGGTATTCTGGGCTCAAAATACAGTTTAACACAGCATATATTCATAAATTGAGAATATTGAAACCTGTCCTCTGTGTATGTTGATTAAGTTAAAGAACATAATATATCTAGGAATAAATTTGTATTAAAACTATAGAAATATTCTAGAATAACTAAAGAACTAAAACTGTAGAAAGCCAGATTCTTGGTTTAAAATATTTCTGTAATATTAGTGGAAACTAAAGGATTTCTTAACATTTGGGTCCAGTCTTGAACCTACAATGATTCCACATCAGTTGGGAAAACATAGACCTAAGTAGGAAAAGTTCCTTAAAAACACTGCCCACAGATTAGTTACTGGGAATCCTCTTAGAAAGCAAAGTCACACTGAAATATTTCCTGGAACCACCCTCATATCATTTATTTTAAATAATTTATTGAAGTATGTTATTCATACATGAACATATATAAACTATAAGTGTTCAGTGAACATCGTGAACTTACAAAACAAACATGCATAATATCATACAGGGCTCCCACACATCACCCCCTCAAAAACACCCTGCATTGTTATGAAACATTTGTTAACAAATCATGAAAGAGCATTGTCAAAGTATTACTACCAACTATAGTCCGTATCTTCCTCCCCTATACATTTTTTAAGGATTTATTTATTTATTTACTTTTATCCATTTTTACCCCCCACCACCACCATTTTTGCTGTTTCTGTGTCCATTCGCTGGGTGACTCTGTGTCCATTTCCTGCCCTCTCTTCTCATCCTTCTCCTACTGTCTTCACTGGGATTCAATCTTCGGAACCTCCGATGTGGGAGAGAGGCGTCCTACCACCTGTGCCACCTTAGTACCAGGTTTTTTGGTGCGTCTTGTCTTGGCTCTCCCTTGTGTCACTCTCCTGTTACATCATCATCTTGCTTCATGGCTTGTGGGGCCTGGTGGCTCACCTGCTCACGGGTCCTGATGGCTCACCCACTCGTAGGGTCTCATAGTGCACCCGTGCACGGGGCTTCACAGTGCACGGGGCTTGGCAGTGCACGCCCGCTCACAGGGCCTGGTGGTGCACCTGCTCACAGGGTCTGGCGGCACACCCACGCGTGGGGCCTAGTGGCCAACATGCCTTATATATATCTTAATTTTTACCAGGAGATCCTGGGGATCAAACCCAGGTTCCTCCATATGGGAGATGGATGCCTAACCACCCAAGCCACATCCATCCCCCTGTTATATTTCTTAAGGTTGACCAAAGATACCCAAAGTTACAGTCTTTTCCCATACAGGATGGTCATATAATAAATGAGGCTTAGTTTATCACCAGCATTCCAAAAACCAGACCTACAGGGAAAAACTAGGTCTGGGGGCACATGCATGGTTTCTAATATAGCGAATGTTTAGCCTACCCTGATTATCACAAAATCAGGACAGTGAGAATATTTGCACCCTCATATCATTTTAATTATAGTTTTATTCTAATGCTTAAAATCTCTCTCAGTTGTAGGCAAATCCATTTTCTCTCTCTCTCTCTCTCACACACACACACACACACACACACTCTCTCTCATACATACACACACACACAATCATGCACCTATACATAGACACAGGCAAATAAACGCAGTGTTTTAGAGATAATTTTGAGTACACCTTTTTCCTAACCCTCAGAGTCTCTTCAAAAATGTCCTCTTCCCTTACAAATTAAAACGCTAGAGAAAAATTATTCTAGGAATTCTTTCTAACCATGTGCCAACCTCACTTTAAAAGAAGAAAAATGAATGAAGTAAAAGAATAATAGAATTGTAGAAGAAAGGATAAAGCTGAAGAAGGAAAAAGATTGTTGAGACATGGGAATTATGAATAAGAGCATATGGATAGTATGTAATCCCCAAAATGGCAAATGTATCTAATAATTCATCTATTATGAAGAAAAAATTCTGAAACTGAAATTCATAGGCTTAACTCTTTGATGGATTTAGAGTAAAATGTTTCAATACCATAAATTAAGTAATACTATATTCTAGACACTTTTTAGATATCTTATATATGCCCACTAATTTGTCTTTAATATGACCTGGTGAGGGTTTATTACTACCCCAATAGTTTATTGGAGAATATATTTATATTATTCATATATATGCATTGTTTTATTATAACCAAAGCCCACATTTACACAAATGCTAAGGGAAAGTCTCCATCTGTGCCTTGTTGAATGATTCTAAAGGGCAAACATTTCACTATACTTAAATATTTTCTCTCCAATACAAATACAGGTTAAAACCCTTAATTCGTTCCCAAGTTGTCATTCAAATTTTCTGAATGGCCTTTCCTGAGAATAGCAAACAGGAATATATTCCAGAGGAATATAAACTTACAAATTTGGAAATACTAAGGTCAAAATTTATATAAAACAAGGGAGTATTTGAAGTCCCAACGCTTTTATCCCAAAACATTTTTTGTAATTGATGAATACCAACCACCATGTTTACCACTTCTTCTGCAACAATGTACTTTTCTTTGGAAAGTCAAGGTGGTCCTTCAGAATGGGTCCTTGTATGTTTCTGGATTGTGCTGTGAAACTAGCAAATTGATTTGGAAAGCTTTGGACTCTCACATGAATCTTCCATTGAAAGGATCTTTTAAGAAACCCTTCCTGGAAACACATTAAATTAAAAGGCACAAGAAGGACCAGAGGGAAAAGCTCCCATGGGCTTTTTGTAGCTGCCAAGGAAATGTACTTATAATTACAAAAGTAAAGCAAATAGTATCATCGTGGTCATATAGCCTCTTGCATTCATTCCTTCAGGGTCATCATATAAAAGTTTCAAAAATACTGTTGTGATATGACACTAATGAAATATTATGGACATATGTTTTTCCATTTGTCCTCTGTCCTAATCTTCTAAGACTATATATTTGCTGTTGTTTTCCATGGTATGTTATACATAATTAAGAATGTTGAATTTTTTATCTAACTGCATTAATATGCTAATAGAGTTTCAAAGGAGCAGTAACATTTCCTTCAGTAACACAAAATTGTGTTACTGAATTATGATGGAGATTGTAAGACATTTCTAGAAATTTAATTATATCCATTTGCAATGATAATGTGATATACACTGTTTTGAGTTACTAGGTATCAGTGAGTATGAAGGCAATAGAATTCGGAAAATCTACACTGAATTCTCAATTTTTTATTATATTAGATTTGTTTTTGATGTTTGTTTTTGTTTTTTTCCCCTCTGAGGTGGGAGAGGAGGACAGTGCCATTAGAATCTAAAGAGAACAGCATTCAGTTAATCTTACCCCTGTGTTTAGAGCAGACTACCAACATGGATCTATGCAAGGTCCCTCATGTTTATTATATTTTACAAAATTTTTTCCTTTATTCATGTGTTTCCACTATTGCTAACCTGGGAACCCACTAAACTGTAGGAATTATGTAGGGTTCTTCAGGGAAACAGAACCTACAAGATATCTGTGTGTCTATTTGTGAAGATATATATATGTGTGTATGTAAATATATATGTGTGTATATGTAAATAACTATGAATTTAAGGTAGAAGTTAATAAATGATTATATATATATATTTGGAAGTTAAAAAGACATTCTGTAAATATCTTATTTAAGAAATAAACAACACTAGAAAAGTTTGTAAATACCTAAAATTGAATGATAATGAAGTGGTTTGTCTTTCGACATATAAAGAGATTGGATAGTTATCACTGCCACCCTCTTAACAAGAAAAATGCTGAAAAACTACATGTCAACAAATCTGGAGATCCCTCAGAGAAGGGAGCTTCCAGGTAAAACTACCTCCAGGAAAATTGGAGAGATAGGCAGATAAAAACAATCACAATTTACCTGGAGCAGAAACCATAGGTGTAGTCAGCCTAGAGGAGGAAAACTAAAGGGTAATTGACAAATTGTTGGAGTCAAAGCATGGGCTAGGTTGAGAGACAGACTTTACAGGATGGCCAAGCCTTAGGGGCACCCCACACTTACACGAGTCTTACCTCCAGAAGTCCCATCTGATTTCCACTCAGAATTTCAGAGAAAAATATCCTTGTGTTTCCAGCAGGGGAGTGGAAAAGTGACCTACTCTGAAATAAAAGCTGAGCACTCTGTTCTCATTTATAAATACCTACCCTCAAGAGAAACCAAGGTGGGCTTTTCCAGAGCCTAACTTATTTGGGGGCAGGGAAATACCAAACTTCAACTCTTCCTCGTCTTCGTGTTTCACCTAAGGAGTGAAAAAAATATTGCATGAGATACTTGTTTTTCCACCTCTTCACAACCCTTTATATGATCCACCTTTAATTTTAGTCATTCAAGTGGCAAGAAGTGATATCATTTGTATTTACATAATGACTAATGATGTCTAGCACCTTTTCTCAAATTATTTGCAAAGTGTAATCATCCTTAATGAAGTATCTGTTCCAAACATTGATTCAATTTTAATTGGGTTGTTCAATTTTTCTTATTAATATGTAAAATATTTTATATATTCTTCCAAGTAGTTCTTTAAAAACTATATTTTTCAAATATGTTCTCCTAGTGTATAACTGCTTTTTGCATTCTATTTATAATCTTGTTCTTATAACAAAACATCACTTTGTTGAAATCCTTTTATCTTGCCTTTTCTTTTCTTGATCATGGTTTTGTATTGTATCTAACATCTCTTTGCCTAATTCATGGACTGGAAGATATTCATCTAGGTTTCATTCCAAAAAAATATTTTTGTATTTTATATAGACACCTATGATCCATTTTGAATTAATTTTAAGTATTTAATCCACAATAGATCCTAAAATCCCATCCTGAATGCTGAGGAACATGCTACTATGATAACATGTTAAATTATGTTTAACAGTGGTAAAAGGGAAATGTGAGTAGATTCATGTGAAAAGAATCATTGTCATTAAAATGTATAATATTCTGGACCACATAAATAGAGAGAAACTTCCCTATAGAAACATAAATGATGGAAAGAAAGTTATATTAGACAACCACTGTGTAAGTGGTTAAAACAATGGCAACAAAATCAAGTTAGAAATTTTGAGGAGTATAAAATAATATGAGCAGTTGTGAACTTTAAGCTCATTGCTTTATCTCCTCAAGCCTCATTTTTGTCAATTATACAATGGAGAAACATTTACATAATTCAGAAATATGGGGAATGTATGAGATAGTATGAGATAACCTACTGTCATACATGGTTTGTGCCACAGATTTTTTTTTTTTTAACTTTTTTCCTCTTTGAGCAGTTTAACAACTACCAAAATTGTCCTGCACTTATATACAAACAATGCCAATTAAGAAATAAGCAGGAAAAGAAAAAAAAAAAAGAAAGCACAATATAAAGTTAAAGGGGGGTGATGAAGAAAATTTCAATTTTTACAATCTTCTAGTGAAAAAAAAATTATTCTGATGGTAGACTGAGTATTTTAAGGCCATTCTAACACTAATTCCTAGCCTGATTTTAGTTTTATTACTACAAAATCTTGTGAAATTATTATTTGTCTTTGAGAGATTGAATAAATATTGTCTATGCCCTTTTTATAAGTTCACACTTTTTCCTATTGGTATCAGAACATGCTGTGTTTTAAAAGTTTCCTTAGTTGACACAAATGAATCTAAGGTATTTTAGGAGGGCAGGATGTTTATAACATAGGAAATTCTTCTTAATGTTGATTGCAAACATAAGTGGAGATATTCCTTGGAAGAAATATAGAGAAAGATAAATGAATACCAGAATGATGGGACTCAATGAAATTCACTGCCAACCTGAAATTTTCATAAACTTTACTATTTGCAACTGGAATATTGTTTGTGTTTATTGTGCAATTAAAACTAGTGTGCTAAAACAGTTTTATAGTAATCAACTTATCTTATGCTGCAAGGGAAGTTATGGTCCTAAGAATGAAAGTAGACAGAATAGCACATAAAACATGATTAGTGGGACACTATCCAAACTAAGCTCACTGTGTCATTTATTGACCATCAAGTCTGAGTGAGCTTCCTGTTATATTTAGGCTGTATCAATAAGAAATCCCCAAGACACTCCCTCTGCTAATTCTTCTCCAATACCTAAATCTACAGTAAATGCAGAGAATAACAAACCAGTAACTGAAACACAGCTAGGTCAGTTCTCAAACAATTTTGGAAATCTCAAAATGGCTTATAAACTTCTACAAGTTTGCCAGGGGAGTGGACTTTAAATATCTATTAAACCCTTTAGGGATGCAAGGAGAATTAGATTCTTAAATAATGGAGGAGCAAGCTGGGACTTTTCAATGTAGATTTATCATCTTCACACAGCTCAAACAAAAAATTAAAAACTTTTTTGAAAGACCCACAAGTGCTAACACAAGTTTTTTTGTCCTAGGAATCATCTATTTGTTGCCTGAAAGAATTCTGGTCTGGAAGACAGAATATAAACTTTTTTGGTACTATAGAAATTAATAGGTCTTTGAAAGTTCTTAATAATTATATTCCTAGAAACATGTCAAATCAGATCCTTGCCAAATGTCACTAAGCTGCTATCAATAGCAATGTCCTTCATGGCTCTGGGCATTTCCTTTCAACTTTGACTTCATCAGGCTCAGGCACTGATTATCTGGAGGCCTCGAAATATAACCTGCAGTCTGACCCAGAGCAGTTCAGGAGACTTGCCGGTTCGGTGCTAAGCTAGCTTTCTGAAGAAAGGAGGAAACATAATGTAGCCTGGATTGGTATTAGGTTAGCTGCCAAGAATATCTGATATGAGGAAGGGCAAAGAGAACTAGACAGACATCACAATTTAAATTTGGATCATGATCAAGATTAACCTAGATGTGTAGAAGTAGATAGCTAAATAAAATCAGTAACCTGCAACATCATGGAGGGGTCCAGATTATTTGTTGGACCATGGGCTAACATTGCTGGAAAAGATAGTTGTGGAATGCAAGAGGAAAGGAAATAGAAAAAAGAATAAAAATTTACCTTCATATGCATATAAGTGTATAACAGGATATCATTATATGAGAACATAATGAAAATGTCAGAAGAAATATGCACTCAAAATACAGCAAAGCTTTTATTCTCTTTATCATGTTATTATTTCCCTTAGTGCAGGTTGTATGTGCTCAGCTCCAAAAGCACATGTTGATATATTCAGTTAGTTCTTCCCTTACTTTCATAAACCAATGTGAAAGTTTTTCTCATACATTTAAAACTTCAGGAAATCAGCCCTTTAGCTTATCTAGTTCAAATCTATATTCTTCAAAAAAATGCAATAAAACAATTATTTGTTGAGAAATTATTGAGTACATTAAGTTCATTATATCAATTATTCCTCACTATAATGCCTATTTTGAAATAAGTATTATGAGCTCTATTATTCACACAGGACAGAGGTTAAAAACCAGCTCAAACAGGGAAGAATTATAGAGCAGGATTCTATGTTCTCCTCTCTGTGAAATACATGGATATTTCTAAGTTTAATGCTTGTTTTCAGGCTTTGAAAGCTAAAGAACCCTGAGTAAATGAAGGACTCTAGCACTTTGAATGAAGGATATAAGAACCCAGTGTTTGGTCGCCAACTTCAACACAATGTCTGATGCTGAGCCCTCTTTAATTAAGCTCACCTGTATTAATGCACAGAAGAAGGTAGCTGTTCATACCTCTAATCATCCTACCTACTCAAACCCACACCTGGACATGTTCCCCAAAACAGATAAATTAGCTTTGCATACATCTAACTATACTCCCTACTCAAACACACATCTGGATATGCCCTAGAAATATATGCAGGGGCCTCATGTGCAATGTGGTAAATTACAAACTCAAACCTGAGTTCATCTCTGGTCACCTCAGCTTTTGTTGCCTCAAAAGTTTTAATTCTAATGGGGTAAAATGTATCAATTAAAAAAATGTATCTTAATTTTTTGGCATTATAGTAAGGACTTTTTGCCAAATTCAAGGTCAGAAAAATTCTCACCCCTGTTTGATTCTAAATATTGTGTACTTTTGCATTTATGTATAGGTCTAGGATCCATTTTGAATTAATTTGGGGCAATAACTGAGGTATAAGCTGTTCAATTTTTTGTACATGTGGATATCCAATTGCTCTATCATCATTTGTTGAAAAGACTCTCCTTTCTTCACTGATTTCCTACACACTTTTGCTGAAATTTAGTTAAGGATATATGTGCAAGTCTACTATTCTACTTTCCAGTCTTTTCCATTGACAACTTGTCTATGTTTATGAAAACTCCATGCCATTTTTATCACCATAGCTTTGTAAAAGACTTTGTTATTAGGTAATGTAAGTTCTTCATTTATTTTCCTTTGTTAATCTTAAGGATAATTTATATGCATTACATTTGCATATGTATATTAAAAGAATTTGGTAAATGTATGAAAATAACACTTGTTTGGATTTTGTTTGGGATTATATTGACTGAAAGATTAATATGAGAAGAGTTAAGATCTTAATAAGTTTGAGATGTCAAATCCATGAAACAATATTTCACTCCATTAAGGTCATTCTATTCACTCAGCATAGTTTCATAGTTTTTGCTAAAATAGATTTTTCTCTATTTTTAAAGGAGCTTTAGATTATATAAACTTTATATTGAAAATATAGGGTATTTCCATATATTTTGTCCACTCATCCTCCTACACTTTCACCTATTAACAACACCTATCTTTTTTTTTTTTTCCTTATTTATTTATTTATTTTATTTATTTATTTTTTTTATTATGGGTAAAAATCAAAATTCTCACAATACATACAAACATTTGTAAAATGATATATAAATATATATGCATATATGTGTATTTGCTTACAAAAATGTTATTTATATATATATATATATACATATATTTTAAGAGGTGCTTAGATTACCTAAAATATTACACGGAACCCACTGGGATTCCCATGTTGCCCACCTCCCACACCTCCCACCACATCCCACACAAACATCTCCCACAGTGTGGCCCACCAACCTCAATGAACTTACACATCCTGGAGACTTGCCACCAACCATAGACCACAGTTCACAGTGTAGACCACACTCTCTCCCACTCAGTTCTGAGTGGTGTGTGCTGATTTAAAATGGCCTACATCCATTGCCACAACAGTACTCAGGACAACCTCCAACTCCCAAAGAAGCCCCTGTATTTCAACTGCTCATCCCCTCCCTACCCAAAAACTGTCAAGTGGCCACTGGCTCCACCTCATTGTTATAATTTCTTGCATTGCAAGAATCACCATATGTGAGCAAGAGAATACCATCAAGTCCACTCTAGTCCATAGTTCTTCCCCCAATCCAGAGGCGACTGGGATGGTGATGTCCACTCCAACTCCAAGTGAGAGAGGGCTTATATCCCATGGATATGGTGGGTGGGATGATCCTGCCTGCAGGATCCACCTATCTTTAGTGTGGTATATTTGTTACAATTGATGAACACATATTGAAGCATTGCTACTAAGTGTGGTCTATAATTTATGTTTTACACTATGCACCACACAATTTTATAGGTTTTGACAAAATGTATAGTGGCATGTATCAGTTATTGCAATATCATGCAGAATGATTCTAATATCTCAGAAATGCCCCCATGTTAAACCTACTCTTCCCTCTCCTTCCCCTCAGAACCTCAGGTGACCACTGTCTTTATATCAATGTTTCAAGTTCTTCCATTATTAGAATAATAGTAAGTCTATTTAGTCCATAGTAGAATTCCCCCCTTATGTTTGTTTGTTCTTCTACCTTGAGGAATTTGGGATGGTGATATACACTCTGCTTCCAACTGAGAGGGGGCTTAGATCCTGTAGCATTTTGGCAGTTTGATATAGTTATGAATTCCAAAAATAGATAGTGGATTATGTTTGTAAACTGGTCTGTTAATCTGGTCATGATTAAGTTATGATTAGGGCATTGACAGAGCCATGTCAGTATGGTGTTGAGCCCCACCCCTTGTGGGTGGGGAATCAAATATAAAAGGAAGGAAGAAATTTATGCTTTATGGCCTGGTAACTGTAAACTTCTACCCCAAATAAATAACCTTTATAAAGACCAACAGATTTCTGATATTTTGCATCAGCACCCCTTTGGCTGATGAATACAGAATTTGGTACCAATGAGTGGGGAAGTGCTTTTTCAATTACCAAAATGTTGGAACAGTTTTATAAATGGTAAAGGGGTATTTTTTGGAGGAATTGTGAAATGCTTGATGGAAAAAGCCTATATCATTTTGAAGAAACTGTTGATAGTAATATGGATGCTAAAGAGACTTTCTATGATTCCTAGAAGTAAATGATGAAACTATTATTGGAAATTGGAGGAAAGGCAATCTATGTTTTAAAGTTGCAGAGAACTTAGCAAGATTAACTCCTGGTGTTATATGGAAGACAGAATTTGAAAATGGCAAACCTGAGAATTTAGCTGAAGAACTTTCCAAGGCAAACTTGGAGAATGCAGCTTGACTTCTCCTTAAAGCTTATAGCACAATGCTAGATGAGCGGGATAAGCTCAGGACTGAATTATTGGGCACAAAGAAAAAAGAAACTGATTCCGGAACTTCCAAGTCTCTGGAAATCAAGTTCCTGGATGAAAGTGCCCCATTTGAAGACTTGGCTAAACCTGGAACTTATAAATCAGGATTGAAGATGCAGTTATCTCCGAAAGACTTGTGAAAAGTCTTACTATCTGACGACTTGGACCCCTGCTTCTTGCATGCTAAACCAACAACGTTTTTGAGAGCGCTGTATGAACAAAACCACAGTCAGATTGCACTAAAAGGAACATGGAAAGGACAGACTGAAGGAGAAACAGCTTTAAGAAGAAAACCATGGAAGCTGAGATCTGGAATTAAGACATTGCCTTGAGCCAAGAAAGGAGCCCCACCCATGTGTACAGAGCTGGCGAGTTTGCCCCAGCAGTTGAAGAGGGTAGATGTTCCCACCTGACGTTCTGGGAGAGTTTTGCTACCCCAAGGTACAGGGAGGATGGGACACATTACTCAAAGATTAGGGTGGTTAAGGTCAGCACCCCATAGGTCTGAGAGGGGTGCACCTATGGACTAGAGAAGGCTGAGTGGTCAATTTGTTGCTCTAAGAGGGTTGAGCCTGTATGCCAACCCTATGGGGAATGTTTTCCTCAACTCACTGTACTAGGGGGCGCTAAGACTCTAACCCAAAGATTGGGTAAGGTGTGGCAATCACCCCAACAATCTTGGAGGGTGAGGTCTGGAGCTTGGTTGACACCCAGATGATTGATGAGGGTGGAACCAAGAAAATGGCCATTGGGCAAGTCTTTGGAAAGGGTGGGTTGCCATGTGGCCCCAAGGAGAAGAAACCATCGTCTTAAGAATGACTCTCAGACTTTGAAATCGAATAGAGGATGCCCTGCAGGTTTACTAAACTGTAGAGGACCTATGACTCATGTTTAACCTCCCAATTTCTCCTTATGGTAATGAAAATGTTTATCCTTTGTCTGTCCATTTGTGTATTGGAAGCAGGTAAATGATTTTGTAAGTTTCAGAGGTCTACAGCTAGAAGGGACTTTGCCTCAAGATGAACTATATTTCTTTAAAATGATTATGATATGATTTTGTACTTGCATTGTTATTGATTTAAGGTTTTTTGAATATTGTAATGTATTTTTGGAATTCAGAAGATGGAATGTAGCAGTTTGGCAATTTGATATAGTTATGAATTCCAAAAATAGATATTGGGTTATGCTTGTAAACTGGTCTATTAATCTGGGCATGATTAAGTTATGATTAGGACATTAACTGAGCCATGTCAGTAGGGTGTTGAGCCCCACCCCTTGGTGGGTGGGGAATCATAAAGGCATGGCAGAGGACAGAGTTGTAGTAGTTTTGATGTTGGAGTTTTGATGCTGGAGCCCGGGGAGGCAAGCAGATGGAGGAGCTTGGTCGTGAGGAAGGAGAGAAGGCCCGGGGATAGAGACAAGCCATTTGCCTGATAGTCTACAGCTGACCTTGTGGAGAGAGGCAGAGCCTAGAGAGCCTCATAGACTACAACTGACCTTGTGGAGGAAACAGAGGAGCTAAGCCCAGAGAGAAATGGAGCCCTGGGAAGAGAGGAACCCAAGAAGACTGAACCCTGGCAAATGTTGGCAGCTGTCTTGCTCTAACACGTGGCAACAGACTTTGGTGGTGAAGGAAGAAACTTATGCTTTATGACCTGGTAACTGTAAGCTTCTACCCCAAATAAATACCCTTTATAAAGACCAACAGATTTCCAGTATTTTGCATCAGCACCCCTTTGGCTGACTAATACAGATCCCATGGGGCAGATGAATGGAAAGGTCTTGTTGCAGTTTTAGATACTCCCTGCTTCATGGGATGGGCATTGTCCATCATCTTCCTTTTGTTGGCTCTCCTGGGTGAATCCAATGAACTGGAGAGTAGGTGTTGGTTGCAACTTTTCTGAGATTCAGAGATCAACTGGCTATGAACAGCTGGAAGATTCAAGTCTCTGGGACATATTTACCGGATATAGTGTGAGTTATAGGTTCAAATAAAAGGGGCAGAAGAAACATGTGGAGGAAAATTATAAATGAGTATAACTCTCATACATTGGGGGAATACTACTACTTGAGACACTATTTATTGTGACAGTGAGTCCCTCCTGAGATGTGCATAAGTGTAACCTCTTTAATGATCTCCCAACTCACTTTGAAATCTCTTAGCCATAAAAACTTAATTGCATTGAATATGTCCCTCTTTTGGTCTAGGTCTTTGCCCAAATACATCGTTAGTTGGTGCTAGTTCCATAGTTTTAATGTACATATCTTTCACCATGTTAAATCACACTTATCCTTAAGTATTCTATGGTTTTGATCTAATATAATTGACTATTGCATGTTGAATTTTCTCCCCTCCCAAAATGAAGTTCTAACAGCTAGTCTTGTGAGCGTGACCTTATTTGGAGATAGAGTTTTTGAGGATGTAATTACTTAAGATGAGATGAAACTAGATTAGGTTGGGTTCTAATATAATATGATATATTTGAAAGAAGAGGAAAATTAAAACACAGAGAAAAAGGGGGAAAACATCCATGTGAATATGGAGACAGAATCTGGAGTAATGCGTGTACAAACCAAGGAACACCAAGGATCACCAGCAAACACCCCAGAAACTAGAGGAGTTTAGGAAAGAATTCCCCTACAGATTTCTGAGGAAGTGCAGCCCTGCTGACTTACTGATTTTGTATTTGTACCTCCAAAAGTGTTCAACAATAAATTACTGTTGTTTGAAGCAACGTAGTTTGGGGTACTTTGTTATGGTTGCTTAGGAATTTAAAAGAGTAACATTAAAAAACTCAATTTCTGAAGTTTTGTTACTAGTATAAAGACTGTAATTGATTTTTATATGTGTATCTTACCCTGATATCCTGCTAAACATACTTATTAAAAGTTACCCAGATTGTATAGTAATAAAACTGTCTTTATTTAGAAATAATATTACCATATATATAGAAAAGCTGAAGGAATATATATGCCTACTATAAATTATATTAATCAGAGAAATACTGGTATAATAGGATGAGATCTGAAGAGTTTTGTGCTATTGGTATTACCTGTTCTTTAATATTTGGTAGAATGAACTAGTAAAAGTATCTGGACATGTGGTTTCCTGGTGGGAAGATCTAAAACAACAAATTAATCTCTTTAAAAGACACAGGTCTGTTCTTGCTTTGGCAGCACATATACTTAAATTGGAATGATACAGAGAAGATTAGCATGACCTGTGCACAAGAACGACATGCAAATTCATGACACATTCCATATTTTTATCACAAATACCAGAAAACTATTAGTGCAGGAGAGGAGGTGGAAAAATAGGGACACTCCTTCACTGTTGGTGGTAATGTAGAATCATGCAGCCTGTGTGGAAGACAGTTTGGGGTTACTCAAGAAACTAATTATAGGACTGCTGTATGATCAGCAATCCTGTTAGGAATATATTCACAAGAACAGAAAACAAGGACCCGAACTGACATTTGCACACCAATTTTCATAGCAGCATTATTCACAATAGCTAGAATATGGAAACAACCCAAGGGTCCATCAACTAATGAATGGATAAACAAAATGTCACATATACGTAAAATGGAAAACTATTCAGGTGCAAGAAGAAATGAAATTGGGATGCATATGACAACATGGATAAACCTTGAGGACATGTTGAGTGAAATAAGTCAGACACAAAAGGACAAATATTGTCTGGTATTGCTAATATGAATTAAGTATGATGAGTAAACTCAGAAGTAATTTCTATAGTACAGTTTATTAGAAAATTGAATGTGGGTTGAGAATGGTAGCTGATGATTAACATATGCAGAATTTTTAATAAGATTTATTGTAAATGTGTGGCAATGAATAGAGTTGATGGTAATGCATTATAGTGAGTATAACTACAACTGCTGATTTACAAATGTGATTTTGGCTGAAAGGGGTAACCTATGGATGTAATATTTCAATTGAAAGAAATGTAGAGAATAATGTAGGGACTGTATAACATAGTGACTTTGGTGGTGGATGAAGATGTGGTGAATAGTATAAGTAAAAGAATGTTCTTCCTGTACAAAGTATTTGTTGATACATGGTAAGATTACAACTATTATTACTTATGGATTATAGTTAACAGTAGTAGTGTAATATTTTTGCGTCATTGGTGAAGAAGATATTATATCAATTCTAAGGGACAATAATAGGAGTATAATTAAGGAGGTTTGGGACGTTTCCTTTTGAAGTAATGAAATCATACTTAAAATTGACTGAGGTGATGACAGTATAATTCTGTGATGGATATGAGAGTCGCTGTGTGTACATATTGCATGGATTGTACAAAACATGGGACTGTACAACACACTGAATTCTGTGGTGTAAGATGGACTCTGGTTAACAGAACAAAGATAGGAACATTCTCTCATGAACTATGACAAGTATATAACACTAATAAAGGGTGTCATTAATCCATGGGTTCGGGGAAAATACACCAAATGTAAGATCTTGGCTATAGTTAGTAGTAATGTCTTGATGAAGCTCTTTCATAGTCTGTAACATGTTTCATAACAACGCAAGGTGTTGGCTGTGGAGTGATATATGGGAGACCTGTAAGATGATATGCATGTTTGTTTTGTTAATTCATAATTTATATTATACACTTATTGCTTATGGATTTTTATATATGAATGATAAACTTCACTTAAGTAAAGTTAAAAAAGTAGAAGAGGAGGCAGAAGTCCAGTCAGAGCGATATGTTGTGAGACAGACTCAACCAGCTATTGCTGGCTTTTTGAAGCTGGAAGGGGGCCATGAGCCAGTGAATGCAGCAGCCACTAGAAACTGGAAGAGACAAGAAAACAGATTATATGCTTGAGGCGCCAGAAAGGAATGTAGCCCTGCTGACACCTTCTGACTGTGAGGACTGTAAGATAATAAATTTGTATTGTTTTAAGCCAAAAAAATATATAGGACTAATGAGATTGTTTAATAATCTTTATGAGATTTAGTAAATAACATCATCCAAGGGTTTGTTTGTTTTTCATTCTATTTAAGTAGTTGAATTTGTCTTCACAAGTTCATAATTTTCTCCTGGTAACATTTTAAAATCTTTATATAGCGATATCAACAACTATGTTAGATACAAGGAAGTTTGTTAACTAATATTCTAAGTATCCTAGGCATTAAAATCTAGATAAATAAAAGCAAATTAAATTCATACAAGAATGAAATAAAGATATGATAAAAATAAGGAAAGAAAAAAAGACTTTAGTTACAGTCCTAAATAGTGAATATCCACTAAAGCAGTTATTTCTTGAAAGGATTAAGAAAATTCAGAAACATTTAGCATGACCAGTCAAGAGAATAGAGCAAAAAACATGTCTACCAATATGAAGAATGGAAATCTATTACGTTACTGGCAGTAAAGCAAAATTTCACAAAAAAATTTAAAGTACTATAGGACAACATCTACCACAGGTCCTGTGCACTTTGGTCTAACAATCTTGCCCCTGATATGGATGTACACCACCATAAATTTGCATGATCAGCAGCAATGCATCATCAGTTAGTAATGGTATGGACTGTAGTTATACCTGGCCTTACTTACCAAAAATAGTAAGTTGCATACACATGTTGCTCATATTTCTAGCCTACCTCATCTTTCTTACAAAATATTTTTAAAAGCACATGGGAAAATTAAGCTCAAGGAGGATAGAAATAAATTACCCTTGTACATAAAGTGAGATTACATTCCATCACAGGATTAGACACCCAAAACACTAAGACCAGTGTCTTCTCCAATGTGTAGCCATTGGATGAGGCACAATGCAAGAAGAATCTCACCAAACTGCAAATGTTTTCTGGAGAATCTAATGTTTCAAAAACTTATTTGAAATGAGCATAAAGATGCTCATTTATAATCCTCTCAAGTTGGAACCAGGGATGAATTCAATTTTAGCTTGATAATGTGGTTGAATTGGAGAAAGAGCCTGAGAGAAACATATTTACATGAAGGACTAAGGAAGAGCTCTCAATCACAGTTATCCAAGAAAAGAAGGGGCCATCAAGTCTTGACCTAGTAGAAAAGACTCAGCATTGGAAGAAAATAAATATGTTTGAGTAAAATATAATGTACTCAGCTCATTTGGGATGTACTTGTGATGCTGTGAAATCATTTTACATATGTCAGCTCATAAATTTTCATATAATTTTCAATGTTAGGGAAGTGATAATAAATAAAAGTAAGCAAAGCAAGATGGATTCAGGTGCACAGGCCCAGTCCCTCACCACTGCTCGCTGAGACTCTTGAGCCCCTCTGCCTGCCCTGCCCAGCCCATGCGGCCATCTGGCTTCTGCGAGGAGCAAAAGTATTATTATAATTTTTTTTACAAATTACAATTTAGTTTAATAACATTTTGTTAAATTTTTTTATTTTTAAAGATGCTTTAGATTACATAAATGTTACATTAAAAATATAAGGGATTCCCATATGCCCCACTCCCTCCCCCTCCCACATTTTCCCACATTAACAACATCCTTCATTAGTGTGGTATATTTGTTACAACTGATGAATACATATTGAAGCATTGCTACTAACCATGGACCACAGTTACATTATAGTTTATACTCTGTCCCACATAATTTTGTACATTATGACAAAATATACAATGGTCTGTATCTGTCACTGCAATATCATGCAGGACAACTCCAATGTCCTGAAAATGCCCCCATATTACATCTATTCTTCCCTCTCCCATCCTTCAGAACCTCTGGTGGCCACTGTCTTTATATCAATGCTAAGAGTTATCCCATTTCTAGAATAATAATGTCTATAGTCGAATAATTATACATCCACTTTAGTCCATTGTTCATTCTCCAATCTTGGGTTTGTGATGCTCACTCTGTTTCTAACTGAGAGGGAGCTTAGATCCCATGGGGCAGATGAATGGGACTATCTTGCATGAAGTTGCAGACACTGTTCCTTGGGATGAACATTGTCCATCATCTCCTTGTTAGTCTCCCTGGGTAAATCCAATGAATTGGAGAGTAGGTGTTGAAACTCTACACATTTTATATACAGGGAAATAGAGCAAGAAAGGTTCAATTAATTGCACAAAATCATTAAGATATAAAGTAGTAGCTCTAAGTAATGAACCTGTACTTGATGGCAGCTTCCACACTCTTCACAGAAATTTTATATATATATCCACATGCCAAATGGATTTCAGCTGTTTTATTTTTTTAACTTTTTAAAAAAGATACTTAGATTACATAAATGTTACACAAAAAATATAGGGATTCCCATACACCCCACCCCCCACACCTCCCAGAACCTCCCACATAAACATCCTTCATTAGTGTGGCATATTAATTGCAATTGATAAACACATCCTGGGGCTTTGCCATTAAGCATGAACCATAATTCACATTGTAGACCATACTCTCTCTCCCACACAGTTCTGCATGTTATGTGATGATATAAAATGGCCTATATCTGTCATTGCAATGTCACCCAGGACAATTCCCAAGTCCTGAAAAAGCCCCTGTATTACAGCTGCTTTTCTCTCTCCCTGTTCCCAGAGCCTCCAGTGGCCACTGGCTCCACATCAATGTTGTAATTTCTTCCATGCTTGAATCACAATATGTCTATAGTAGAATACAACTAAGTCCACTCTGGTCCATAGCTCTTCCCCCCATCCTGAGTAGTCTGGGATGGTGATGTCCACTCCACTTCCAATTGAGAGGGGCCTTATATCCCATGGGGTAGATGGATGGGATTATCCTTCCTGCAGCTGCAGACTCTCTCCATTCCATGGGATGGCCGTTGTCCATCATCATCTCCCTGCCAGTTGTTCTGGGTGAGTCCAGTGAGCTGTAGAGTAGGAGTTGCTGCTCCACCGAGGTTCCGGGCCCAGCTGGCACATGGAGAGCTCAAAGACTCAAGTCTCTGGATGCACATCTACAAACTCCAGCACCAAGTATAAGTTTGAATAGAAGGGATAGAACTGCCATGTGCAAGGAAGACATAGTTGAGACCAACTTTGTCACCTTCAGGAGCATAAACTCCAAAGTAGGGCCCACTGGCAAGGCACCAAACTCTGGAGCTATCCACCCTGACATAGACCTGGGTGTCTCCAGAGCCTTCAGGAGTCCCAGTAATTGGAGTGATTTCCACTTTGGAATTCTATGAGATCCTACTGAGATGTGCATAAGCGTTACCTCTGGGATGACCTCCCGACTCATTTTGAAGTCTCTTAGCCATATTAACTCATTTGTCTTTACCTTTTCCCCCTTTTATTCAAGTCCTTTTTCCAGTCACATTGCCAGTTGGCACTTGGTAGCAATCCCTCAGTGCCAGGGACTCTCAACCCCAGGAGTCATGTCCCATGCTGGGAGGAAGGTAATGCATTCTTATACTGAGTTTGGCTTAGAGAGAAGCCACATTTGAGCAAGAAGGAGGCTGTCATGAGGCAACCCTTAGGCACCCCATATCAATAGGCTAAGTTTCAATTTCAAGAGCAAAGACTCATAAGGCTAGTCATCAATATCAAGGGCCCATCATGGATCATCCTCCTTCGCCAGTCACTGCCCCTGCATTTGGGAGACTGTTGCTGCTCCCTTAGAGAATGTGGCAGAATTCTCCAGGATGGGAATTCAGTATTCTCTCGTTTATTGAGTGATTCTCTATCCACTGTAACAATGCCCCGTGAACATTTGAACATTTTTAAATACCTTATATTTATGTTTAGGTGAACTTCTTCCCATTCATCCCCCATCCCTGAATGATCCTCCCCTGCCCCAGTTGTAACCCTTCTGTGATCCAAGCCTTCTTCAAAGATGAAGCCATTACAATAGCTGAATACAATTAATATGAAAATGAAATAATAATGATAAGAGATAAAATACATTAAAAATTTTAAAACAAAAAACAAAAAATTAAATTAAATTAAAAGATTGGGATATTAAAAAATGAAAAAAAATTTTTTTTCTGACCTTTTTCCTTTCATCACTGCAATATCTGGCGTCCAGTCTGTACCCTGTCACCTTCCCCCTCTCATTCTCCAGTGTCTCACAATTTTTCATTTTGTTTTCAAAGGAGTTTTAGGTCACAGCAAAGTCACACACAGAATAGAGGAGACTCTCATATACCCAACATCCTCCCCCCTTTCCTCCCCCCCATATTAATACCTTTTTATATGTGGATGGTAGCATTGTTATAGCTATTATTAAAATAGTGAAACATAGCTAGTAAACATTGTCAATGGTTTACACTATGGTTTACATTTTAGACTGTACACTTTTATAAATTTTGATGATATTTACTATGTCCTGTGTCCATCAGTGTATGATAATGAAGAACATTTCCATTGACCACTAAATGTCCCTTGTTTGATCTATTCTATTCCTCCAACCCCGTCCACCCAGGGCCCATGACGATACCCTGGCTTGACTTGTTGGATGAAAAGATTCATAGTTACATGCAACAAGAGGTCTTGACACACTGGTTTGTCCTCCCCTATTAGGAACCACCCTTGCTCTTGAGAGACTCCCACCTGGCTATTTCTGAACAAATAGGTCCTTCCAAAGATGGGAGTCCAACTCCTTCCTGCTCATCATGTGGGTCTCCACCAACTGATACTATACATTATGACAGAATGAACACTCACACACTCCCTAGAAGCGGGTGTGCCCTGTCCCGAATGCCCCCTCAACCAACACCCTAAACCAGTGGGACTTCCTTGTCATATTTCTGTAAGAGCATTCCTACCTCTGTACTTTCCACCTCATACACACAAATCCCCAGTGTTCACCTGGTCTCTCTCCCAACCCTCTCCCCAGTATCCTGGACCTTCGAATCCATCCTTCCCAATCTACCCACCGGTCAACCCTGCACCACCCAACCCAATAATACCATTACCCTTCTGTCCTATCTCTTCAATACGCAACTACACTCTATCACTTTACCATAGATTACATCCGTATGGGTGCTGGCCCACAACATGCTCTTCCTTTCAATTTCTTATAAACCTATCTTCCAGACAATAGCTCAATTTCCTTAATTCATATCAGTGACGTCATGTACTGTTTATCCTTCAAGGCCTGGCTTTGCTTCACTCAGCATAAGGTCTTCAAGATTCATCCATGTTATCCTGTGTGTTAGCACTTTGTTCCTTATTACAGCTGAGTAATATTCCATTGTATCTATGTACCACATTTTGTTTATCCATTCATCTGTTGATGGGCACCTGGGTTGATTCCAACTTTTGGCAACATTGAACAATGCCGCTATTAACATTGGTGTGCATATATCTGTTCGCATCTTTGCTTTCAGTTCTTCAGGGTATATACCCAGCAGTGGAATCACTGAATCATATGGAAATTCTGTAGTTAGTTTTTTGAGGAACTTTAAAACTGTCCTCCATTGTGGCTGGACCAGTCTACAATTCCACCAACAGTGGATGAGGGCTCCTATTCCTCCATATCCTCTCCAACACTTGTAGTCTGCTGTTTTTTTAATAGGTCCCATTCTAATGGGTGTAAGATAGTATCTCAGTGTAGTTTTGATTTGCACTTTCCTAATAGGTAACAATGTTGAGCATCTTTCATGTGCTTTTTAGCCATTTGTATTTATTCCTCGAAGAAATGTTGTTTCAGGTCACTTGCCCATTTTTTAAATGGGTTGTTCATCTTTTTATTTTTGAGGTGTAGGATTTCTTTATATATGCAGGATATTAGTCTCCTAACAGCTATATGGTTGCCAAATATTTTCTCCCATTGTGTAGGCTACCTTATTACTTTCTTGATAACGTCCTTTGAGGTGCAGAAGTTTTTCATTTTGAGGTGATCCTATTATCTGCTTTTCTTTTGCTGCTCGTACTTTGGGTGTGAAGTTCATGAAAACATTTCCTATTATAAGGTCCTGTAGGTGCTTCCCTACATTATCTTCCATGGTCTTTATGGTATTGGCTCTTATATTTAGATATTTGATCCATCTTGACTTGATTTTTGTACGAGGTGTGAGATGGTTTTTCTCTCTCATTCTTTTGGATATGGATATACAGTTCTCCAAGCACCATTTGTTGAAGAGGCCATTCTCTCTGAACTGAGTGGGCATGTTGGCCTTGTCCTGGTATCAGATGATTGTATATGTGAGGATCTATATCATAACTATCAATTTGGTTCCACTGGTCGGTATGTCTATCCTTGTGCCAGTACCATGCAGTTTTGACCATTGTGGCTTTGTAGTATGTTTTAAAGACAGGTAGTGTGATAACTCCAACTTCATTTTTCTTTTTCAATATGTCTTTGGCAATTTGGGGCCTCTTACCCTTCTAAATAAATTTTGTAGTTAGTTTTCCAATTCTTTAAAAAATGCTGTGTTGATTTTTATTGGGATTGCATTAAATCTGTAGATTAGTTTGGGTAGGATAGACATCTTGATGATGTTTAGTCTTCCTTTCCATGAACAGGGAATATTCTTCCATTTATTTAAGTCTTCTTTGATTTTGTTTAACAGTGTTGTGTAGTTTTCTGTGTATAAGTCCTTTACATCTTTAATTAAATTTATTCCTAGGTATTTGACTGTTTTAGTTATTATTGTAAATGGTATTTTTTCTTGATTTCCTCCTCAGATCGCTCGTTATTGTTGTACAGAAATGCTACTGATTTTTGAGCATTGATCTTATAGCCTGTGACTTTACTGAACTCCTTTATAAATTCTAGAAGCTTTGTTGTAGATTTCTCAGGGCTTTCTATGTATAGGATTATATTGTCTGCAAATAGGGAAATTTTTACTTCTTCCTTTCCAATTTGGATGCCTTTCATATCTTTTTCCTGCCTTTTATATCTTTTTTCGTGCTCCAGCAAATACTTCTAAGACAATGTTAAATAAGAGTGGTGATAGCGGGCATCATTGTCTTATTCCCGATCTTAGAGGGAAAACTTTTAGGAATTCACCATTGATGTTGATGTTAGCTGTGGGTTTTTCATATATAACCTTCATCATGTTCAGAAAGTTTCCTTCTCTTCCTATTTTTTGCAGTGTTTTTATCAGGAAAGTGTGCTGTATTTTGTTGAATGCTTTTTCTACATCTATAGAGATTTTCACGTGTTTTTTTTCTTTCAATCTGTTTATGTGGTGTATTACATTGATTGCTTTTCTTATGTTGAACCATCCTTGCATACCCAGGATGAAACCCACGTGGTCATTGTTTATAATTCATTTGATATGTTGTGAAATGCGATTAGCAAGTATTTTGTTGAGGATTTTAGCATCTAGGTTCATAAGAGAGATTGGTCTGCAATTTTCCTTTCTTGTGATATCTTTGTTTTGCTTTGGTATTAGGGTAATGTTGACACCATAGAATGAGTTAGGAATGTTCCTTCTTCTTCTATTTTTTGGAAGAGTTTAAGCAGGATTGTTGTTAGCTCCTTCCGGAATGTTTGGTAGAATTCACCTGTGATGCCATCTGGTCCTGGGCACTTCTTAGTTGGGAGGTTTTTGATGACTGCGACTAATTGTTTACTTGTAAATGGACTGTTGAGTTCATCAATTTCTTCTTTCATCAATGTAGGCTGTTTGTGAGTGTCTAGGAATCTGTCCATTTCCTCTAAATTATCATTGTTGTTGGCATATAATTGTTCATAGTATCCTCTTATAATACTCTTTATTTCTGTGGGGTTAGTGGTGATATCTCCTTCCTCATTTCTTATTTTGTGTATTTGCATCTGCTTTCTTTTTTTCTTTGTTAGTCTGGCTAAGAGTTTGTCTATTTTATTGATCTTCTTGAAAAACTAGCTTTTGGTTTTGTTTATTTTTTCTAGGGCTTTCTTATTTTCTATTCATTTAGTTCTGTTCTAATCTTTGTTATTTCCTTCTTTCTACTTCCTTTGGGGTTAGTTTGTCATTCTTTTTCCGATTCCTCCAGGTGTATAGTTAAGTCTTCAACTTTAGCTCTTTCTTCTTTTTTGATACATGCATTTTATGGCTATGATTTTCCCTCTCAGTACAACTTTTGCTGCATCCCATAGGTTTTGATATGTTGTGTTGTCATTTTCACTCATTTCAATGTAGTTACTGATTTATTTTGAGATTTCCTCCTTTACCCACTGTTTGTCTAAGAGTGTGTTGTTTAGCTTCCATATCTTTGTGCCTAATCTGTTTCTCTTTCCCTTAGTGATTTTCAGTTTCATTTCATTGTGGCCAGAGAAATTACTGTGTATAATCTCAATCTTTCTGAATTCATTGAGTGTTGTTTTGTTGCCTAGCATGTGTTCTACATTGGAGTATGATCCATGTGCACTGAAGAAGAATGTACAGTTCCCTGTATTTCGGTGTAGCATTCTGTATATATCCTATTGAACTAGATCTTCTAATGTAGTATTCACAGTGTTGTTTTTTGTTTTTTTTTTAATTGATTCTTTTGAGATGTTCTGTCTAATGGTGATAATGGTGTATTAAAGTCCCCCACTATAATTATAGAGGCATTTATGTCTCCACTTAGTCTTTCCAGTGTTTGCCTCATTTATTTTGATGTGCCCTGATTAGGAGAATAAATTTTATGGTTGTTCTTTCTTCTTGAAAGATTCCCCTTTTTATAATATATAGTATCCATCTTTGTCTGTTGCAATAGTTTTGCATTTAAAATCTATTTTGTCTGATATTAGTATAGCTACTACCACCCTCTTTTGGTTGTTGTTTGCTTGTGAAATTGTTTTCCAGCCATTTCACTTTCAGCCTCCTTGAATACATGAGTCTAAAGTGGGTTTCTTGTAGACAACATATAGATGGGTCATATTTCCTCATCCATTCTGCCAATGTGTCTCTTGACTGGTTAGTTTAATCCATTAACATTCAGTGTTATTACTTTCAAGGAAATTCTTACATCAGCCATATTTTCTTTGGGTTTATGTTGTCAGAAGTTGTTTTTATTTCTCTTTTTGTCTTTTTAGATGTTTTTACACTCTCCTCCAACTCTCTCTCTCTCCTGTTTTTTCCTTTCAACCTGTAGAACTTCCTTTAGTATTTCTTGAAGGGCATACTCTCTTAATTTCTGTTTATCTGTGAATATTTTGAACTTTCCATCTTTTTTGAATGCCAACTTTGCTGGATAGCGTAATCGTGGCTGGAAGTTTTTTTTCTTTTAGTACCTTGACTATGTCATACCACTCTCTTCTTTCCTGCATGGTTTCAGATGAGAAATCAGCACTTAATCTTATTGACTTCCCTTGTATATGATGGTTCTCTTTTCTCTTGCTGCCTTGAGTATTTTCTCTTTGTTTTGAGCATTGGACATTTTGACAAGTATATGTCTTGGAGTATGCCTGTTGGGATTTATACATTTGGGATGTGCTATGCTTCCTGGACATGTACGTCCATGTCCCTCAATAGGGTTGGGAAGTTTTCAGCCATTATCTCCTTCGACACTCCTTCTGTTCCCTTTCCCTTCTCTTCTTCCTCTGGGATGCCTATAATGCATATTTTTGTGCATTTTGCATTGTCATTTAAATCCCTAAGTCCCTGCTGGATTTTTTCTATCTTTTAATCTATATGTTCCACTATCTGTTTGATTTCAGATGTACTATCTTCCACATCACTAATTCTTTCTTCTTCCTGATCAAATCTGCTGTTATGTGATTCCAGTGTCTTTTTGATTTCTTGTATTGTGCCATTCATCACCATCATATCCATTATCTTTTTATGTATGTTTACAATTTCTTCAGTATGTTCTCCCAGTGTCTTCTTATTATCTTTAATCTCTCCCTTCACTTCATTAAGTTGGTCCATGATATTTGTTTGGACAGCTTTGATTAGTTGTTCCATGTTCTGAATCTCTTCCTGGTTTTTAGTTTGTTCAATGTACTAGTCCATGTGTTCCTGTTTCTTAGTATGGTTTGTAATTTTTTGTTGCCCTCTGGTCATGATTCATTTTGATGGATTTATTCAGTTGATTAGTTTCTCTCTCTGCTCTAGAGTTTTGTTTAGCTGCTGGTTTTGTGTGTGTGTTAAGTTTTCTCTTTGATACTTTGTTCTTCTATTTCCTTGCTGTTTTCTATGTTCCAGGTTTATCTTGAGCAATATGTCTCCCTGTCCAGCTCCCTCCAGATTGAAGCTCCAAAGGCTTCTGCTCCTTGGGCTTCCAGAACAGCTCACTTGGGCAGGATCCTGTCCCCAGTGAGCTGTGTTTTGTGAGAGCAATGGTGAGTGTCCACTTAAACTGATGCCTTCTTGCCTTCTTAAAACCCCCAGCTGATTTCTGTATTTGTAAAGATATGTGGTGTTTACTCTCCTTTGCCACCAACTCACGGTATACATTTATGCAGTTCCCTCACCTTTTCTGTGCTATATATAATTAATCTTTACAATTCCAATGTCACACTAAAAGTCCATTCAATCAGTGAAACTAGTTATTTATTCTTGAAATTGTAACAGATCAGGGCTTTTAATCATGTAGGAAAAATAATCTGAATACTTACTAATAATTTCAATGAATTTTACACTTAGCATATTTGTTTCAGGTTCAAGAATTTGATACTCTAGAACTAGAGAAATTGAAGTAGCCATAGCTGGGTATCTGAATATAAGAACACAGGATATTATTATATGAAAGCTTCACCTTTCTCCTAATTATTGCAAAGGCTGCTGTTAGAAACAGTTTAGGAAGCAAATTGTTCTATGTTGCCAAGTTGAAGAAACTAATGTGATGAAAGAATGACCTGCTTAATTAAACACACATTTACATGAGTTTAGACATTCAGTTGTAGTGTATCTGGGAGGAGGGAGATCATAAGTTGAAAATATATGTCCTCTTCATCAATATCATGGTTTTCTAAAAAAAATGTTACTTTCAATGGGTTGTTTTTTTTTTCACCGTGAGGGAACAATATGATTTAGTGTACAGACCCCTCATCTAAGGATGGTGAGGGCAAGCATCCGGGCTTACATGTCCTAATAATTTCTAACCTGCTAAGAGTAGGTACATTTATTCTGAGATTTTCATTCAAATGAGAAGTGGAGCCAATTATTCTGGATCTATTTATCTTTTGCCAAGAGCAAAGAATTAGTCTATGTAAAGCATAGAGTATAAAAAGGCTTTGTGCTGCTCCCTGAATATGTTTAGAACAAGCTGTTGTATAAAAAGTAGACATCAGTATACTTTTCAGTTAATTAGTTTGCCTGTGTCTGTGTATGTTTAAGAAAAAAACATGGGTGCTAGTATAAATTTATTTTGAATTCAACATACAGCTCGACAAAATTCTTCTTTATAAATTGAGAATACACTACCCTGTTCTCTGTGTATGCTGAAGAATCTGAAGAGTTAAACACCATAAGGGGATTGAGAGATAATTTTACATTAAAAATGTGGAGCAAAATTGTAGAAAAACTAGAGAATTAAACTGTAAAAACCAAACATCAGGGAAACGCCAAATATTTCTCTGATTTAGTACAAGCCTCAGCATCTCTTAACATCTGAAAGCAATCCTGCTGTACTTAGAATGATTGAACATCATTTGGGAAAACACAGACCCATATAGGAAATGATTATTGAAAGCAGTGGCTATAGAGTTAATACTAAGAGTCCTCTGGAAAAGCACTGTCATCATGAAACCCTTAGAAACATCCTTAAATCATTCCTCTCATGGTAATTTAAAATCCTCAAAAATTCCCTGTACTAGAAGCAAATCCACCCTCTCTGTGTTTCTTTCTGTCTCTCTCTCTCTCTCTTGCTCTCTCACACATGTTTGTGCACACATGTAAAATATGCTGTATTTTTGTAGGGAATTTTTAATCAAGCTTTCTACATGCAATTCAAAGACTCTCTCTTCCAAAAGTCCCCTTTATATTTAGCAGCCAATACATATGTAGTTCTATCTGCAGAAATAAAACCCACCATATTATAGTGGCCATACACATTTTTAAAGCTTTTTTACCCCTTTTACTTATTTTATGTTTCATTTTACTAAGAATCATTTTGTGTTACAAGGTGTCAGCTAGAATTAGAGTAATGGTTAGAATTTGGAAAAGACAAAAATAATTAATATCTCTTTTTTTTCCTTGTTCCCTTTTTGGTCCTTTTCTTTTTCCTGGTGTGGGTACAGGAAGAGTGTCAGTTGAAACTAAAGGGAACAGAGTTGAGTTAATCTTAGCTCTTATTTCATCACCCATTTCCATCCATCATCAACCCACCTGGACTTGCTATATTCTATTTCACAGATGTCAGACTTCCAATCTTACTAGCTCCCACATTCCTTGTGATTTACTTTCAGCTGCCCACATCTGTTGAAAACAATCTCTTATTGTATACTCACTATAGTATGGCATATACATATGGTATATGGCATATACCCACTTCTATAAGACCCTGGCTGAAAGTACTTAGTAATATAGCTTTGATCTATAAGTAGCAACGGTAGATAAAACTACAGGAAGAAACAAAAACCCAGCTAAGCCACCCCGGAGGTACACACATATGCTCCAAATACACCAGTGGGAACAGACTGTGCATGGGTTTTGTTCTCTTTTTCATGCACTTCTGATTTCCAAATATTGACTTGTGATGTTTGTTGTTGCTTCTTTATTTCTTTGATTTTAACATTGGCCAAGAAGACCAGATCCTGTCTGAAAGGGAAGACAAACAGATGTGGCAAACCAATCATCTTGAGTCCAGCTCCCCAGTGGCAAGGGGCAGGGGCACAGGGATAGAACCACATAGCTCCTAAGTGTGATACTACAGGGGAGTTAGGAAGTCACAGTGGCTGGTGATGACCGATCCTGTACCCAAGCCTGCCTAGGCTCCCTTTGGCTCTGGCTAAGCGTGGGCAGCACCACAGGAGTGACCCGCAATCACCTGGGACGTTGTGTCTCTGGAACAGTGAGCAGAAGGTGCTTACTGAGGACAATTCTCTCCACATTGAGCCCCTCCCCATGTCACCCCCAGGCCTCCTTGCTCTGGAACAAAAAGGGATCTGAGAGTCAGGTGTTCCATGAGGTCATCCTAACAGGCTGAGAGGCCTAAGAATGTGGCTGCTGTGAAGACTCGCTCCCCACAACCTTTGGGGAGAAACCCCTTGAGGGCCCAATGGTGAGCCAGGGAGACTTAGCAACTCCTCCTCGCCATCAGGACCTTCCTCCCTCTGGCAACCCAGGAACAGTGAAAGATTCTGCTACAGCTCGAGTTTTCTATCATTTAGATGTGTGAAATGTCCCTAGAAGTGAAATGTAAAATGCAGAGCTCCTAGCACTAAGACAAAAATTGCTGGCTTCATGGTTTTTCCTGGACCTCCAACTGGCCATGAGGCAGGAAAGAAAGCTGCCTGTCCCATAGCCAAGGGACAATGACGTGCAAATGTTTATTTTTAAATTAACGTGTTTTCTCCATGAGTAGGAAATTATTGTATAATATTTATTAAATGAAGAATTTATAAATAAAAAAACAAAAAGAAAATTCCCTTTATCCCATTCTCCAGAGATAGCTGCTGTTGATGTGTGGGTGTATTTTCTTAGTCTCTTTCCAATGTATATGCGTAATATTTATTTTTCAGATAAAAAAAGAAAAAAAAAAAAGGTTTGAAACTACAAATTCAATTTCTTTAATAGAGTTGGGCTTATTGAGATGATCTATTATCTTTATGAGTTTTTAAAATTTTTATTATTCAAGCATTTGTCCAATCTATTTATGTTGTTGAATTTATTGAACTTAATGTATTTATAATATTCCCTTAATATCCTTTTAAATTGTGTAGAATGTGTAATGATATCATCTCTAACATTAATAATAAAAAGTATGCATATCAGTGATCTAACTGTCCTAAGAATCAAGATATAGGGAAAAAATCAAATTAAATCCAAACAATATTAGAGATAATTATAAAAAGAAAATAAGAAAAATTCAATGGCATAAAACACAGTCTTGAATATACTGTTATTTAACAATGTTAAAGTTGGTTCTGTGGAAAGATTAATAATATCCTGAAACCTTTAGCATAATCAATCAAGAAAAAAGAAAAAAAAATTCAAAATTCCAATACAATGAAATTCTTATACATTACTGGTAGTACTGAAAAATTGCACAAACACTTTGAAATAGTGTTTGACTTAATTATTCCAGCTACCACACACTATGATCCAGGATTTTACTTCTATGTGTTAATTTACAGTACAAAAAATATTCAGAACTAGTACCAATGTATCATCGATTAGAAGTAGTTTGAGAACTATATCTGTTCTTAGTGGAAAAATTAAATTGCATGAGCCATTTCTAGCAGGCTTGCTTCCCTTTGCAATCAATTTCAAAAAGTAGATGAGAAAATTAAGCTCAAAATGAAAAAATATATCACCGTTGGCTTTATTGTGTGAATGTGTATCCAATTCAGGAATTTTCTGAACAACATTCTTTCTGATGGCAAGGGTTTTTCCTGACTCTTCCTCTAAAAATCATAAGCAACCCCATTTATTACTAATATAAATGCACACATCATATACAACAGGCATACATACACATGGATGCTTTTTACTTAAAAAATTCAGATATTCCTTGGTAAAATAGTACATTAACACAAATCAATAGAATGGTATATAACTAATTCATCAGAGCTAATTTCCTTTGGAATAGACAGAATGTCTTTCCCTTATATTCTAGGGGCTTCATGACTCCAGTGGAAATAAGTTATCATTTAGATGTGTGAAATGTCCCTAGAAGTGAAATGTAAAATGCGGAGCTCCTAGCACTAAGACAAAAATTGCTGGCTTCATGGTTTTTCCTGGACCTCCAACTGGCCATGAGGCAGGAATAACTCATTCTGGGAAGTGCTAAGTGGAAGTAATGCAATCATTCTCTTGAGAAAAGACAAGTTCCTGGACAGAGAGCCTGATAGACTCTTAGATTTCATTCTCATTTTGAGAGCCATATGGTAATACATGTTGAAGTGTTTGGCCTTTCAGTTGTCACTTATTTTACTGTTCTCATATGATTGTTAGTAGCACATGACATACATGTTCCCATACGTGAGAATTGGGTATACAGTCAAATAAAGAGTGGGATATTACATTTGAACATTTGTTAGAAATAATATTTTTAAAGAAAGACGTTCACATCATGAAATTATGAAATGCAAATTATTTTTATTTTAGCTTTATTTTTCCCTTTCCAAAATAACGATATACAAATAGCCTTTGTATTAGTCAGCCAAAGGAGTGCTAATGTGAAATACCAAAAATGGTTTGGTCTTTATAAAGGGTATTTATTTGGTATAGAAGTCCACAGATACCAGGCCATAAAGCATTAAGTTTCTTCTCTCACCACAGTCCATTGCCACGTGTTAGAGCAAGACAGTTGCCGGCATTTGCCAGGGTTCAGGCTTCTGCGGTTCCTCTCTTCCCGGGGCTGCGTTTCTCTCCAGGCTTAGCTCCTGTTTCCTCCACAAGGTCAGCTGCAGATGATCAGGCAAACAGCTTGCTTCTCTTCTCCTGGGGCCTTCTTTCCTACATCAAAGCTGCTTCTCAAAAGACTGCTTCAACTGTCCTTTGCCTTGCCTTTTATATTCAATTCCCCACCCACCAAGGGGTGGGGCTCAATGCCCTAATCCTAACCTAATCATGCCCAGATTAACAGATCAGTTTACAAGCATGATTCAATTATATTTTTGGAATTCATAATTACATCAAACTTCCACAGCCTTAGTAATAAAATATTTTATGTCCCAAACCTTTCTCTCAAACATTTAGACTTTGCCATTTGATCTTGTAATGAGTTTTCCAAAAAGAAATCAAACTTAGCAAGAGTTTTGTTTCTTAATAATATCTTGGCAAAATAATAATTTGTTCAATTCCTTTCTAGTATAAGAGCTCTACTTAATTTTATCAGCCTCATTTTGTTTTTCTAATTTATCCTTCTTTGTCCAGTGCCTCCAGAATGACTTTACTTTTGTATTGCATGTGCATATTCTGAAATGATTTCTGTATTTTAATGATCTTGATTTTCATATAATCTTCTTAACCATGCCCGTCTCCCCTGCGGTATATGCTCTTCTTTTAAAGAGTTTGATTTTTTAAATCTTATTAAGGATGCAAAAATAAGTATTTAATCAAATTTTCTTCTTTCTCTATCAAATCTTTCTCAGAAGTTTACCTTCATAATAGTTTAAAGGTGATTTGCTTTTATCTATGGTGCCACAAAGTATTTTGGCTGCAGGTTTCTTTTTTGTTTGTTTTTTATTTAGCCCACATCTCTTGTTTTTTGCCTAACTTTTTCTCATGTAAAAAGGGAAGTTCTTTGTTCTGAATCCAATGTCTACCCATTTACTCACTAAATTTAGGTAGGTAGAAGTGGGTGAACACCTGCATTATATATTTCAGTTCTTTAAGGATTATGTAAAATTATTTTCAATTCTGATCAATAAGTAGAACACCTTTAAATGTATTTTTTAAATTATCACTAAAAGTTTATTTATTTATTTTTCTATTTATTAAAATTCAATGCTCAATATAAAACATTGACTTCATTGCTTTGGCCCTCATGTTTTTTGCATGTAATCTTATTTATCTCAATACTCCACAAAATTAATTATGCTTCTAAGTCATTTTTGTGTTGTAAAATTAGAGTTTGATTAGTAGCTACTTTAAGGCTGTTAATCCTATTACTTTCCTGCATAGCATTCATGATAGCAATTGAATAATCTGTGTGGTAGTTTCTCATTTTTTTATTCCATATTAATTGTGTGTTTCTTTCAAAAATAATGTTTGACAACAACATTTTCTCCTGGCATTTTTCGTCTCTGTATTTCTCAGAGTATACATTAGGGGATTGAACACAGGAGCAATGATGATGTAAAATACTGCAAATATTTTATCCTCAGGGAAAGTTGTAGGTGGTCTAAAGTAAGCAAAGAAAGAAGACCCAAAAATTAAGATGACCACGGTAATATGAGACCCACAGGTAGAGAGGGCTTTGCATCTTCCTTCAGGTGAGTGATTTCTTAAAGTGAATAATATAATGATATAAGAAGCAAATAAGGCAACAAAGGTTACCAAGGCAATGATACCTGAATTTTCAATGATTAGAACACCAGCAATGTAGTTATAAGTACAGGTACAGGCAACTTTTAGCAATGGGAAGATATAGCAAAAATAGTAATCAATTTCATTTGGACCAGAAAAGGGAAACTGGATTGCCAGATAAAATTGAAGAAGGAATGAACAGCTCCACTAACACCAGCAGCTAAGACTAGAAGACTGCATTTTGCCCTGTTCATGATAATCATGTAGTGCAGAGGTTTGCAGATGGCAACACAGTGATTGAAGACCATAGTAGCAATAATGAAGACCTCAATACCTCCAAAGAAGTGCATGGTAAAGACCTGCAACATGCAACTTCCATAGGAGATGTTTTTGTCTCCACTAATAAGTCACCAATAAGTTTGGGTGTAACAATAGAGGAATAGCAGATATCCATAGAGGATAAATGGCTGAGGAAATAGTACATTGGGTGATGATAAAGGGGGTTGCATTGAATGGAGACAAGGATCACAAGGTTGCCAAGATGGAAACATAACAGTATAAGAAGAGCACAAAGCAAAATATTTGTATATTTTGGTCAGACAAAAGTCACAAAAGAATGAATTCAGAGATGTTTCTGTGCTTTTCCATATATGTCATTTTTTTTTTGTATTATGCACAATAAGTGAGTATCTGAAAATGAAAAAAAAAATGACTGTAGATGGAAAATATCAATATAATTTTAATAATATAAAATTTACCAAATAATGTTTTTATTTATTTATTTATTTATTTATTTATTTATTTAATTTATTCATTTATCCCCCCCTTGCTGCTTGTGCTCGCTGGGTCAGCTAACCGCGCCATCTGGGTGGGCTCGCCTTCACCAGGAGGCCCCGGGAACCAAACCCAGGGCCTCCCATATGGTAAACGGGAGCCCTACTGATTGAGCCACAGCCGCTTCCCCCAAATAATGTTCTGACATGCATAAAACATAAATTTTATTATTTTTTCATGAAATTAGCTACTTTTTCTTTTTTAATTATATTTGTTATTTTGCAAGTCTATTGTGTAATAAATTTTTAATAAGAATAATTATGTATTTTTAAAAATTTTACCAGTCATGATTAATTAATATCTTAAAATTTATTTTGATCACAAAGCAAACATTTTATTTATATTAATTATATTATGGAGATAACAACAAAAGTTTAATTCATTTCCTTAAAGCTTTTTTTTTTTTCTCTTTGTTGTTGTCTTATCCATTGTGTCAAATTTCCTTCTTTCATCATGTGTGGACAGTCTTCATTCATTTTCTGCAACTATAGCCTCAGAAATGCAAATGTTTAAAGCATGTCAGCTTGAATTGTTAAACTTGAATTTGACAGAAAGCACTGTTTTTTTGTCTTGAGCAAATATTGCCAACTGGACATGTTATAGCAATGTAGCTTCATTTATTTTGAATAACAAAAAATGTTGGAAAATATATAGAAAAAAAATAAAAGAATGTCATTTAAGAACTAAAGTTGTGAAAAATAAACTGCAAATTCATACATTTCACCTCTTTATATTTCATGTTAGAACAAATTTTTAAAAATGTTCTCTCATTTAAGGCTTGTGATGGCAGTTGGTAAATATATATATAAAATGCTTGAATTAACCAAGTATGTTTGAATTGTCTATATATTATAGCTTTTGCTAGAAATTTTATATACATTCTAGCCAACAAAAACAAGAGTCAATAAAAGAGATGACACAATGTTACTCTAAGAAACCTTTTGATGTCTTTGCACTCAGTGGCTATTTGCCCATTTATGAATAGATGAAACATTCATGTTTTGTACAATCTTGAGACATTATTTATACTTGGAAAAGAGAATGCACAATAAGGAGAATGTAATTTCATGAGCTATTTTACCCTGTGATGTGCTATCTGGCGCCATTGGGGCTGCTAAAATTATAGCACAACTTCTCCCTTTTCTAGTCTAATGTGGAACCATATCTAGACATTCTGGGTGTCTATTTTTAAAATACAGAATAAGTATAAAGTTTTTTAAAGAAATTATGACATCCATTGAATCATAAATGGGTATTTAGGATGATTTTCATGTCAAATATTTAATAGATAAATCATTAAAAATAGTCTGTTACAATATTTAAATTATTTAACTCTAATTTCATTAATGAGAAAATCTCATTGCATTCTTTTTAGATCTTCATTATTACTAATATCCTTTTGTAAGAATATGAAAATTATAAGGCAAAGAGTGTTTAGCAGTTAACTGTAATGAAATATTTTGAATAATTAAGGGATGATTCATTGACCTATCTTTTACTCATTGCCATGATACTGATTGTTTGTATGTGAGGTGGTATAATGTTTATTGCAATTACATTTATTGACTTAAAATAAATCAATTTATAATAATTGATAGTAATTGCTATAAAATATGTTTGTGAACTACTTAAACACAATACTATTTGATTAATCCAAGTCCATGATTTCCAATAAACTGAGTTAAATCACAAGAATCTTGGTAATTTTTCAATCAGTAAATAATACATTTTGGATATTAGATGCAAGATATCCAGATTTTCAATCAGTTAGGTGTTGCTTTCATGGAAAAGAGCAGAGCAGGATATGGGAAGGGTGTCATGTGGTCCAGAAATAGGAGGAACTACTATAAATCCTCATCTTAGTAGAAAAGATTATGGAATTTGACAATTTACCAGGTCACACAGTTGATCATTGTGAATATTTATGTAAAGCCATACCTTGCAGTTAATATAAATATGTGGTTCAGAATTCTCTGATTCTAAGCCATTTTGATATATTTATAATTTATTTTTATCTAAACGTACATGCCTTACGTCAATACTCTTGCTTTTTTCCTAGATTATGTTAGCTACTTAATCCACAATAGCCCCTACAATCCCATCCTGCCATCCAAAGGAGCATGCTAATATGATGACTGTGGTTAGCTGAGGTTTAAAAGAAACTTGAATTGATTCGATGAGACTAATAATTGTCATTAAGAGAAATAATAAGTTTTGACCATAGATATTATAAGAAACTCCTATGAAACTATTGATGCCATGCATGATGAACGGAAGGAAGTATGAGCTGTCCACTGTGGAAGTGTTAAAAACAGTGGTAACAAAGAGGTGGAAATGTTGAGAAGTTTAAAATAAATTGAGCAGTTGTGACCATAAGTTTATTTCTTAATATCCTTAAAAGTCATATCTTTATCTATCAACTGAGATATTGTTACATAATTTAGAATTATGATAAGGAATACGTGAGGTAATATGAAATACGGAACTATCATACATGGTTCATGCCACACAGGTCATTTTCTTTTTACTTCCTTTCTTCTTTGAGGGAGGAGTTTTGCAACTACTGAAATTGTCATGCATACATAAAAAACCAAGTCCAATGAAGATATAAACACTAAAAAAGCACAAAATAATTTGGAAGAGAGTGATTAGTTAAGCAGAAATTTCCACAATCAGTTATTAAAAATTATATTAAGATGACAAATTGACAATTTAAGGCAATTTTTGTCACTAATCACTGCTCTGATTCTTTTCCCTTCATGATAGAAATATAGTGAAACAATTACTTTACTTCTTGGGTAGATTTGGTAAATATGCTGCATGCCTTTTTGAGTGTGCTATAGCACAGTAAGAATAGATGCTTTTATTGTTAAAGTACAATTTCCATAATAAATTCAAATTTTCTCCTACTGGTGTGTGAATGTGACATGCTATAAACTTACCTTAGTTGACCCAGATATATATAGTCATTTTAGAATGGCAGATTATTTGAAACATGGGAAAATTTTCTTTATTGTTGATAGTCAAACATAAACATAGATATTCCTTAATAGGAATATGGAGAAAGATACATGATCATCAGAGTGGGACCGGTGAAATTCATTACCAACTTGAAAATTTCATTAACTTTAATTCTACTAATTTCAACTGGAATTTGGCTTCTGAGTAATGTATTTAAAGCTAATGTGTACTAAATCAGTTGTATAGCAATCAAATAATCTTATCCTGCCAGAAAAGTTATGGTACCAAGAATGAAACTTGGATAGTGGGTCTCCCTCCAAACCAAAATGGGCATGTGTAATTTACCAAATGCCAAGTATGGGGGGAATTCAGGTTAGATTTAGCTCACATTAGGAAGAATGCTCCTTGAGATACTCACTGTGCTAATTCTTCTCCATTATCAAAATTTGAAATAAATGCAGAAAAATATAAATCAGTAATTCAAAAATTCTAGGTTAATTCTCAAAAATATTTTGGAAATCTCAAAATGTCTTAGAACTTTCTATAAGCTTGCAAGTGAAGAAGACTTTAAATATCTACTAAACCCATCAGGGTTGCAAGGAGAAGTGGATCTTTATTCCACAGAAAAGCATCTGGGACTTTTTAATGCAGATTTACCATCTTCATGCTAGCTCAGACTAAAATTAATCAAATAGGATTTTGAAATTCCACAAAATTTAACAAAATAATTTCAGTCTTAAGAGTCAGCTATTTGATACCTATGCCTGATACAAATGTGATTTAGAAGCAGACTATGAATGTATATATAACAACACAAGAATTAATAGGCCTTTGAAAGCCCCCAGAAATTGCATTCCCTGATGCATGTCTAAATAGATCCTATCTAAATGTCCATAAACCACTATCCAAGGTAATGTCCCTTTGGCCTCAGGTCATGGCCTGTCTCAGGCACTGTGGAGGCACTCTGGAGGCTCGGAGAAGATCAGGAACTCTGCAGGCTCTGTGCTAATCTAGCTTTCTGAAGAATAGGAGAAAAGACATTGTAGCCTGGAATGGTATTGTGTTAACTGTCAGGAAAATATGAGATAGGAAAGGCATAGAACCGAAGTCAGGAATTTACTGTTTCATAAGAATCATTTTCAAGATTAATCTAAGTCAATAGATCAAAAAATCAGAAAGACCAATAAAATGAATGACTTGCGAATCAACTGCAACCAAATTATTCATTACTAGTGACTAACATTGCAGAAACAGATGGTCAAGGAAGGGGAGACAAAAGAAAATAAATAAGGAATAAACATTTCCCCCACTTGTGCATATCAGAGTTGGAAATCATATATCATTTAGTGAAAACATAGTGAAAATGTCAGAGGAAATCAGTACTCAAAATACAGTTTGCCTTTTATCTTGTTTACCCATGCAATTCTTTCCTCTATGTCACTTCATTGGAACAGGTTATAAAGGTTCAGCTCCAAATGCACACAGTGAAGTTCAATTAGCTATTCCTCTCTTCCATATGCAAATCCAGACATTAAAGGTTGTCTTACACTTTTAAAGTTCAAGAAATCATCACATTAGAGTGCTATATCTGGTTCAGAAAAATCTAATTAAAAATAATAATTTATTGAGAAAATATTGAGATTTTAACTTCATTATATGAATTAATCCTCATCATAATGCATACTTTGAAATATGTACTTTGATCTCTATTGTTCAGGTATTACTGAAGTGTCTAAAAGTTAAAAACTATCTCAAACAACCATTAAGATGCTAAAAAGGATTCTGTATTTCTTTTTTTTTTTTTTTTGGCTTTACACAATAGAAGTTTATTTTTAACTCACAGGTGGGGGTGAGCCAGGGGCCTCTGCTAACTTTCCCCAGTGGCTTCGGAGATCACGCATGCACTGACAACCAATGGGCAGACAGTGGAGAGAGAAGAGGACCACATAGGTAGCCACATTCCTCACTTCTGCCCACATTCACAGGGCCTGAACCCAGCCACGTGGCTGTCCTACCTAAATGCAAAGTGGAGCTGGGAAAGATAGACCCTGGCTGATTGCAGCCACTTTCCAGCAACAACTCTATACTACAGATTGGGTATGTGAATCTTTGGGGAGACGACGAAACAGCTCTGCCTCTGAAGTTATGGTCTCCATTTTGTAGACAAAAATAAACAAACAAAAGACAAACATTGATTGAAAGAAATGGGTAATTCTAAGTTTAATTATTTCTTCCCAGGTGGAAAGTTAAGTAGCCTGAAAAGAAGTATTCTAGCCCTTCAGAATAAAGGATATCAGAACCCAGTGTTTGACTGGTTATCCACCTCACCATAATGCATGAGGTTGACCATTCTTTATTCAAGTTCACTGATATTAATACATAGAAGGACATAATTGTTTTCATATGAGATAGTTGTTCATACCTCATGCCATCTGCCCTCCACAAATGCATACACCTGAATACTCATAAATATATGTTTGTCCATAATCCTAAATCAGGATTAACCCATCCTGAATGAGTTGGACCACACCTTAACTGAAGTAACCTCATCAACATTCCTGTTTAAAATGGGTTCAGTGTTACTACTATAAAGGTGTTACTTACTTGGTCCATTTTATCCTATGGCTTTCTGTTGTCATATCTGACTATTTTCTGTCTTTTAAGCCTTTCAATTTCTCTTACTTATATTCTTCACTTCTACATTCTTCTCCAGGGCATTCTTCTTTGTCTTTTCCTTTGAGGCTGTAACACACCCTTTAATAGCTCTTGTAGATTTGGTCTCTTGTCAATATGCTCTATCAGATTTTGTTTGTCTGTAAAGACTTTAAGCTCACCTTCATTTATGACGGATAATTTTACCAGATAAAGCATCTTGGGCTAGCAGTTTTTTTCTTTCAGTAGCTTAGATATATCATACCAGTGTCTCTTTGCCTCCATTTCCTAATGAAAGATCAGCACTTAGCCTTATTGAAGCTCCCTTGTAAATAATATATTGCTTTTCTCTTGCTGCTCTCAAAATCCTCTCTTTATGTTTGGCCTTTGAAAACCTGAGGAGTAGATGTTTTGGAGTAGGTATATTAGGATTTATCTTGTTTGGTGTAAGTTGTCCTTCTTGATTATTGATATTCATACCTTCCATAAGGGTTGGAAAATTTTCAGTCAGCATTTCCTCAAATATTCTTTCTACACCTTTTCCATTCTCTTCTCCTTTGGGGACACCTGTAATGTGTATGTTTGTGTGTTTCATGTTGTCATTCAAGTCCCTGAGACCCTGTTCAATTTTTGGTATTCTTTTCTCTGTGTGTTATCCTATCTTTTCAAAGTGCAAATATTCTGTTTTCTAATTCATTTATTTTTAATTCTAATATTTCAGATATGCTGTTATATGCCTCTAATGTATTTTTAGTTTCATCCATTGTATCTTTCATTCCCATAATATCTATTACTTTTTTTCAGGCTTTAAAATTGTTCTTTATGCACACAGTGCCATCTTAATATGACATGCTTTCCTTCATCTCCTTTAATTGATTAAGGAGGTTTGTGTGAACATCATTTATTAGTTGTCTTAAATCCTGAGTTTTGTCTAGTTTCTTAGTTTGCTCATTTGACTGGGCCATATCTTTCTGTTCCCTATATGGGTTGTTATCTTTTGTTGATACCTAGGCATCTGTTTATGTTGATGATTTTGCTCTGTTGATTAATTTCTCTCTCTTGCCTAATGGCTTTATTTAGCACTCTTCTTTAATTTTAATTTTAATTTTTAATAACTTTAATATTGCTCTGTTTAAGTAATCAAGACAAGGGCAGGTATTTGCTCATGGGGTCCAAAGCAGGTCTACAATGCCTGGGAAAAAATCAGGAGAGACCAACCTGTCTTCTTTCACTTACCCTCCTGGCCAGCAATGGTGTTCCTCAGCAAACTCTTCCACAGACAGGAATCCTTCAATTTCCACTAGATCTTCTGAACCAGAAAATTATGGTAGTTACATTTGCTGAAGAGAAACCATACTCAGCCCTCCACTACACCCTCCCTTTACCTAAGGAGGAGTCTTTCCTTTCACCCTTGGCTGCAGATTTTACCAAGGCACTTCCCCTCAGAAGCTGGAGGAATGTGTGGCATTCTCAGCCATGTTTTTCCCTTTGGTCTATCTGTCTCTCTGAGCAGAGTCTCTCTAGACAATTCATGTAGCACTCTCCTAGCCTGCTTGGGTTCCCAAAGTGGATCCCTCAGATGACTTCTACATCTTCTCCTTTTACAACCAGAGAGCTAGGTCTTGCCTGAGCTACTCTCATCCCAGTTTAGCTCAGCCCACACTAATCTCCAGAAGTAAGAAACACCTTCATAGTAATAACACTGAATTTTAATGGACTGAACACCTGAATTAAAAGACAAAGACTGATAGAATGGATGACAAAATTTGACACATCCATTTATTGTTTACAAGATACTCACCCTAGATGCAAGGATGCAATCAGGTTGAAAGTGAAAGGTTGGGGGAAAAAATTCCATGCTAATAGGAATCAAAAAACAGTGGGTATAGTGATACTAGTTGTATTAGTCAGCCAGAGGGGTGCTAATGCAAAATACCAGAAATGGGTTGGTCTTTATAAAGGATATTTATTTGGGGCAGAAGTCCACAGTTACCGGGCCATAAAGCATAAGTTTCTTCCCTCACCAAAGTCCATTGCCACATGTTGGAGGAAGACAGGCTGCCGACTTTTGCCAGGGTTCAGGCTTCTTGGGTTCTTCTTTTCCCGGGGCTTTGTTTCTCTCCAAGCTTAGCTCTGTTTCTACCACAAGGTCAGCTGTAGACTATCAGGCAAACTGCTCGCTTCTCTTCTCCTGGGGCCTTCTCTCCAACATCAAAATGGCTACTCAAAACTGCTGCAACTCTGTTATTTGTGATGCTTTTTATATTTTATTCCCCCACCCACCAATGGATGGGGCTGAACACCATATTGACGTGGCCCAGGCAATGCCCTAATCATAACCTAATCATGCCCAGATTAACAGATCAGTTTACAAGCATAATCTAACATAGATTTTTGGAATTCATAATTACATCAAACTGCCAAATGGCTACACTAGTATTGGATAAAATGATTCAAATGCAAAACTGTTATAAGAGATGAAGAATGTTACTGTATATTAGTAAAAGAGACAACACACCAAGAAGAAATATCAGTAATAAATATTCATTCACCTAACATAGGAGCCCCCAAAATACATGAGGCAGACACTACCAAAACTGAAGGGAGAAATAGATGCCTCTCCAATAATAGAGACTTCAACACTCCACTCTCAGCATTAGATAGAACATCTGGACAGAGTATCGATAAGGAAACAGAGAGCTTGAATAATATGCTGAATGAGCTAGACATAAAAAACCTTCATAGAGCATTGCATTCCAAAACAGCAGTATATACCTTCTTCTCAAGTGCTCATGCATCCTTCTCCAAGATAGACCATATGTTGGGACATAGTTAAGGTCTTAATAAATTTAAAAACATTGAAATTATACAGAACACAGTTTCTCATCATAATGGAATAAAGTTGGAAATTAATAACAGGCAGAAAAAAGGAAAATTCATAAATATATATGGAGATTAAAATACACTCTTAAATAATCAGTGGGTCAAAGAAAAAATTACAAGAGAAATCAGTAAATAACTCAAGACAAAGGAAAATGAGAACAGGATATACCAAAACTTATGGGATACAGGAAAGGTAGTGCAGAGAGGGAAATTTATGGCCTTTAATGTTTATATTTAAAAAGAAGAAAGAGCTAAAATCAAAGACATAACTGCACACCACATGGAATTAGAAAAAACAGCAAGTCAATCCCAAAACAAGCAGTAGGAAAGAAATAATAAAGATTAGGGCATAAATAAATGAGATATTAAATAAAAAATAGAGAAAATCAACAGAACTAAAATTTGATTCTTTGAGAAGATGGACAAAATCAATAAACCATTAGCTAGATTAACAAAATAAAAGAGAGAGAAGATGCAAATTAATAAAATCAGAAATGAGAAGGGTGCCATTACCACTGACCCATAACAAATGCAAGGGATGATTAAAGGATACTATGAACAACTGTATGCCAAAAAACTAGACAAAATTAATGGAATGGACAAATTTCTGGAAACACATGAACAATCCATACTGACCCTAGAAGAAATAGCAGACTTTAACAAACCAATCACAAATAAGGAAATTGAAACCATCATCAAAAACTTCCCTAAAATGAAAAGCCCAGGATTAGATGGCTTCACAAGTGAATTCTATCAATCATTTAAAGAAGATCCAATACTATTCTTACTCAAATTCTTCCAAAAAATTGAACAGGAAGAATACTAAAAAAAAACCCACATTCTATAAAGTTAACCTCACTCTAATATCAAAGCCAACTAAAAATATTATTAGAAAAGAAAAATTCAAATTTCTTTACTGAATATAGAAGAAAAATCCTCAATAAAATACTTGCTAACTGAATCCAGAAACACATTTAAAAAATATACATCACAATCAAGTGGTCTTTATACTAGTTTTGCAAGTGTAGTTCAACACAAGAAAATCAATTAGTATAATAAACCACATTTATAAATTGAAGAAGAAAAATTACATGATCTCAATTGATGCAGAAAAGATATTTGACAAAATACAACATTTTTTCTTGATAAAAACACTCTAAAAGATAGGAGTAGAAGGAAGCTTTCTCAATATGATAAAGTGCATATATGAAAAACCTACAGCTAGCATTGTACTCAAGGGTGAAAGACTGAAAGCTTTCCCACTGAGATCAGAACTGAGACAAGGATGCCCACTATCACCTTTGTTATTCAATATGCTGCTAAAAGTTATAGCTAGAGCAATTAGGCTAGATAAAGTAATTAAAGACACCAAAAAAGGAAAGGAAGAAGTTAAACTGACATTGTTCACTGATGGTATGCTCTTATATCTAGAAAATCCAAAAAAATCCACAAGACTATTAGAACTGATAGACATTTTAGAAAAGTAGTGAGATACAAGATTATCAAGCAAAGGTCAATAACATTTCTTTACAGTACTAAGGAACAATTTGAGGAGGAAGTCAGAAAAAAAATTCCATTTAAAACAGTGGCTAAAAGAATCACATATTTGAGGCAAGATGGCGTTGGTGTAGGAGGGCGCACACTGCAAGCTCCCAGAGCAAGGCGGATTGGGGACGGGGTCCTGCCCGGGGGTCTGTGCTGTGCACGCGTGGAGTGAGAGGCTTGGGACATCTATCTGCGCGGATCGGCGGCGTGGACCGAAC